>MU767471.1:153371-173654 GCA_026770625.1 Nicotiana glauca | reverse complement strand
ATGACGTTGTAATTCTTGTAAAATAAATAATAAATATAATAAAAGCGGGTTATTAATAAAAGGCACATAAAAATAGAACATGTATTGAAATCAGATAAAATCAAATACAACAGTTGAGCGACCGTGCTAGAACCACGGAATCCGGGAATGCCTAACACCTTCTCCCGGGTTAACAGAATTCCTTATCCAGATTTCTGTTTTGCAGAGTGTTGACAGAGTCATAACTTCCTCGGTTCGGGATTCAACCGGTGACTTGGGACACTATTAATCTCCCAAGTGGCGACTCTGAAATCTTAATAAATAAATCCCGTTCCGACTGTCCTTTAATTGGAAAAACTCCTTTACGCTCTTCGCGAGATGTTTAAACAGCGTAAAAAGGAGGTGTGACAAGTGGCAAATCCTTTTGAGTGAATTCGACATTGTTTACGTAACTCAAAAAGCAATTAAGGGACATGCACTAGCATATCACCTTGCTAAAAACCGTGTGGACGGAGAATACGAACCCCTGGAAATGTATTTTCCAGATGAAGAGGTATCACTCATAGGAGAAGATATTGCAGAAACTTATGACGGTTGGAGAATATTTTTCGATAGAGCAGAAAATTTCAAAAGAGTTGGCATAGGGGCCATCCTAGTATTAAAAACCGGGCAGCATTATCCGGTGTTCGCCAAACTCAAGTTTCCGTGCACCAACACTATGGCCGAGTATGAAGCCTGCATCTTAGGGCTCAAAATGTCCATTGACATAAACATCCAAGAGTTTCTGGTAATTGGGGACTCAGACCTACTCATACATCAGGTATGAGGAGAATGGGCGACCCAGAATTCCAAGATACTCCCTTATCTGCACCATGTGCAGGAGTTGAGGAAGATGTTCACAAAGACAAAGTTCCAGCATGTTCCCAGAATCCAGAATGAGTTTGCAGATGCATTGGCTACCCTCTCGTCCATGGTACATCATCTAGAAATGAACATCATTGATCCTATTCCGATGACAACCCATGATCAGCCAACCTACTGTGCTCATGTCGAAGAAAAAGCAGACGAAAAACCTTGGTTTTAGGACATCAAGGAATATTTGGAAAAAGGAGAATACCCAGAGCTTACAAATGCTACTCTAAAGTGCACACTTCGAAGGTTTTCCAACAATTTCTTTCACAACGAAGGAATGGAGGAATCTTGATTTGAGATTATTAAGGTGTGTCGACGCAAAGGAAGCATCCAAACTGCTAGAGTAAATTCATGTCGGGACCTGTGGTCCGCATATGGACGATTTTGTCTTATAAATGAAGATCCTCCGTGCTGGTTACTTTTGGATGACCATAGAAACGGACTGCACCTAGTATGTTCGAAAATGCCACCGCTGCCAAATACATACAGACATGATAAAGGTACCTCCAAATGAGCTTAATGCAACAAGCTCACCATGGCCGTTCGTTGCGTGGGGAATGGATGTTATTGGACCAATCAAACATACCGCTACCAACAGGCATAGATTCATCCTAGTGGCAATTTATTATTTCACCAAATGGGTCGAAGCAGCATCTTACAAAGTAGTGACTAAGAAAGTCTTGGCAGACTTTGTCCGTGACCGCATCGTTTGTCGATTCGGGATATGGTTCCAACCTCACTAGTAACTTAATCAAAGCTATATGTGAGACCTTCAATATCAGGCACAAGAATTCCACAGCCTACCGACCTCAGATGAATGGAGCCGTAGAAGCCAATAAGAATATCAAGAAGATACTAAGGAAAATGATAGAGAAGCATAAACAATGTAGCAAAAAGCTATCGTTCGCTCTATTGGGGTATCGCACCACACTCTGAACATCCATTGGGGAAACTCCCTATATGCTGGTTTATAATACAGAAGCCGTCATTCCTGTTGAAGTAGAAATTCCTTCCTTAAGGATCATACAAGAAGCTGAGTTCGACGACGCAGAATGGGTAAAAAGTTGTTACGAGCAGCTGGCTCTTATAGATGGAAAGAGAATGAATGCAGTTTGCCACGGTCAGCTTTATCAGAATAGAATGTCCAGAGCCTTCAACAAGAGAGTCAAACCAAGATGGTTCATACCATGGCAGCTGGTGTTAAAGAAAATTTTCCCGCATCAAGATGAAGCCAAAGGGAAATTCTCTCCCGATTGGTAGGGTCCATACATGGTTCACTGGGTTCTGACAGGAGGAGCCCTCATACTTGTAGAAATGGACGGAGAAGTTTGGCCAAAGCCAATCAATTCAGATGTAGTCGAGCGATACTATGTGTAACCTTCATGCTTTTTCTCATATAATGTAATTTTAACTACGTCTGACCTGATTCCCATTTAACAGGGGATACGTAGGCAGCCTTATGGGTTTAGTCAAAATTTAATAAAATTTTCATTTCCCCCTCGCAATTGGAAACTGGGGCAGAATTTTGAGGAGGACCCTCAAAATTCCGAAGTAGCTTCAGCTGATCATAGCAAGCAGTTGTCAGAAGCAGGAGTCCATTAAATTGGGGCCTAATTTTGAGGAGGACCCTCAAAATTCCAAAGCGAGAGAGGTTGCAATATCCTGAACCACGTCATAGTCGTTAGTTCATCTAAAAGATATTTCTTAAATATATACTTATGTCATATCTTTGCAAACTCGTACATGTTTATTATCTAAATCACTTTGTTCAGCAACGCTACCCATATGATACATACCGTGTCACCAGATCAAAGACAAACAAGGCAAGCAAAGTCAGCGGGGACACGAACTAACCTTTCCCCTTTACAAAACTCACGATTTTTCTTTGGATGCAGGCACCCATGTCGCAAAATCATATATTATACACTCATATTGTTCAGGAATACAACTCTCAGAACTGTCACCTCTATTAACAGTTGTATCCGCATACAATATCCCTAGCAGCCATAATATCGCAATCAGCTATCAGCTAAGAAATTTTATTAGTATTCACCTTTTGTTTCCTGCATTACATAAGGCTACCATTCTGCATTCCGAGGTTAAGATCTACCTCCATCTGCATTTCCTGCATTGCATAAGGCTACCATTCTGCCTTCTGAGACTAAGGACTGTCTCCATCTGCATTATCGCATTGCATAAGGCTACCATTCAGCCTTCCGAGACTAAGCACTGTCTCAATCTGCATTTTCACATTGCATAAGACTACCATTCTACCTTCTGAGACTAAGCACTGTCTCCATCTGCACTCTTGCATTGCATAAGGCTACCATTCTTTCTTCCGAGTTTAAGCTCTACCTCCATCTGCACGGTTGAATATCGCCACCTTTAACTACATTTCACATGGCTGAAATATCGCCGCCTCTATTTACATCTCGCATGGCTGAAAGATCGCCACCTCTATTTACATTTGCATGGCCGAAATATCGCCACCTTTATTTACACTTCGCATGGCTGAAATATCGCCACCTTTATTTTCACTTGCATGGTTGAAAGATCGCCACCTCTATTTACATCTTGCATTGGATGAAAGATCGCCACCTTTATTTATGCTCTCATGGGCTGAAAGATCGCCACCTACTGCATCTCATGGGCTGAAAAATCGCCAAATTATCTGAAGGTGTCATTGTTCGAATGCATCATCCTCATATCCCGAGAATTCCATGTCATGGCTTGAAGATACCATTTAATCTCTTGCATATCATTATTCAAAGGCATCATAGTCCGGAGGCATAATTCTCCTAGCCCAAGAGCATCATTTCATGGCCTGTGAATCCTTTATAATACGCTTCATGGCCGAGGACGTCATGGTCTAAGGACGTCATCCTAACCGTCCAAATACAACAGTCATGGTCCGACAGGAAATTGCATTATGTTTAAATTTTAGCACAATATGCACTGGCGTTGCTTATTTGCAGGTAAATCGGCGAGCAACGGCCGTCTCAGCAAGAGCGATCCCGCTCTAGTTCCTGCAGCCCTATTGGATTTTAACCATCCATCCCAACCTAAATATTGCGTCTATTCTTGAAAGATCTCCATCGGCATATCCCGCCGACGGATCCTGAATTACATGTGGCCTGATTCTTGTAAAACCAGGGATATGTAGGCAGCTCAGAAACTAGAGCACAGTCAAATTCTTCAAACCATTCC
Source organism: Nicotiana glauca (assembly GCA_026770625.1). Taxonomy (NCBI): domain Eukaryota; kingdom Viridiplantae; phylum Streptophyta; class Magnoliopsida; order Solanales; family Solanaceae; genus Nicotiana; species Nicotiana glauca. Next base: position 169,556 of record MU767471.1, on the reverse strand, counting down.
GTTCAGTCAAATTGGCCATCATGTCTTTACCCGATAACTCTTTCATTCTTCCCGGGTAAAGAGGGGCAGATGTTGATACCCAATTTTTCCCTGTATATTTTTTATATGCAAAATATTTTCAAAATAGCATATATATGCATATATAAGTATGTCCAAGTGTTTTAATATTTTTCTTAATTTTTAAAAGATCTTTTTATCAATTTATTGCCCAATTTTAGTAGTACAAAAAACCAATAATTGGTCCTCAAATTATCATTTTTGTGATTAGTTATTTTTATTCTCATATTTATCCCAAAATATAGCTAAGGTAACTTTTGCACATTTTTACAAATTTATTTACTATTTTTAAAGCTAAATTGCATATAATTGAAATTTTAGCCTATTGTAGGATTAAATTGCATTTATAATTATAAAATTGATTCCAGTATTTTTAATTTAATATTTATGTATTATTTATTAATTTATTACCTTTAATTTATTTTCAGAAATCATTTTACTATTTTTTATAAAATAAAAAGTATAAAAGTGGCTATTTAAATATTAGCCCTAGTTCATTTCAATTATAGCCCAAATCAACCCCCCAAATCAAACCCAATTGCAATGCCAAATTAGCCGACCTCTAGACCGTTAATTTTACCCGCCCGACTCCTCTTTTGATCCAGGTCGTTGATCATTTTGATCAACGGCCACAATCCCCCCTTCCTTTTTTAATTTCCCAAACCCCCTCAACCCTAGATCATTTCACCTGAGATGCCGCCTTTGAACTCCTTCACCCTTTCAAACTCTCTCGAACCATCCCTAACCCTAATCATCTCTTATCATCTCCCACCGTGAAACCCGCCGGAATCCATGCTAGACCTCTATCAACTCAAGGTTCTCGGGCCATCTCCAGGCTTGCTCCGGCATACTATAGTTGTTTGAGTCTGTTTCTGACCTCTTCGACTCAGATCAGTGACCTTTCAGAGCCTTCTCATTTATAAGGTTCCTCTGAAACCCTAACTCTTCGAGGTTTTCTCTAATTTTTTTTAGATCAGTTGTGTATCCATGCTCTACTTGAGTTTTCAAACAATTTCCCCAACTTTTCTTTCAAAAATTACTTTCAAAACTGCTTCTTTTCGATCTAGGGTTTTCTGCAATGTTTAAGTGCTTTTATGATTTTTTCTTTGTTATTCTTGTGTTTGCCTCTACTGTGTTCTTGTATCATCTTTTATGTATTTATCTCACTGTGTTTTGCTATACTATGGTATCGTAAAGTTTTCTACTGTATTTTCCACCATGTTCTTATATGTTAATCTTACTGGTTTTCCTATATGCTTGTCGGCTATACTTTTCTGCTGTTCTTGTATTCTTCTACTGCATTGCCTACTGAGTTCTTAAGTCTCTTTGTGTGCCTTTTACTGAACCCTGTTTAAGTATCTTCTAGAAAACTTCTTAAGCATGTTTCTTCTACTGTTCCTACTAGTATTTTCCATTATGTTCTTTGAATCTTTCTACTATGTTCGCATGTTTTCTCATGGGTTTCTGAAGGAAACTGTTGAGCCTGTTTGACTACTTGCCTCCTTATCTCTGTATTTGATTGAATGTGGAAACCCTAGAATTAGGGATTCTGTCGAAGTTTGATTATGTGAACTAGGGTTTTATTTTTTAGAACCCTTAACCCTTTCAGACTGATATTTGAATCTCTGAAATGAGTTTGGACACCTTTGGCTTCATACAATGTTGAACCTTTTGCTAAACTCTTCTATACTGGATTCTTTCTACTGATTTTACAAGGATACGACAAGTTTCCTTCATGTTTAATGTGTCTGTATGCTTTTATATGTGATGAATCTTTCTTGAAAAAGCTTTTTAAATTTGTGATTGATTCAGAATTCTTTTTAAATAGGTCTAATTGATTTGTTTGCTGATTTTCCTTAAGTTAAAAATCTTTCCTATCTTTTTGAATTGGTTCATTCATAACAAATCTCTAACCTCAGATTTCTTGGTTGTTAACTGATTTTATTTCCTTAAATTGTACAACCACGTATTTCAAAAACCATGTCCTTAAATAACCTTTATGTATTTGCCCTCAATTGCATGCTTTACACAAAGTGTTTATTTAATTCCTTTCCTTAAATGGTTTTACCCGTTTGAATCTGAATCCCTTAACTAAGGGAAGCCTTGTGTAATTGATTGACAATCAGTTTTCAAACTATTTTCTTACCTTATTTGCGTCTGCTTTCTGAACTATAAATACACTACTTTTCTTTCACACTACACACGATTAACTCACTTCAGACTTCACAATTTCACAATCTCTTCTGAACTCACACTTATAGTATTCTGTCTCCCTGTTTGCACTCTGGCTTTTACAAGACTATTGCTTTTCTACTTGTTTCTTTGAAACTGGTATGTAATAATTTAAGTTTCAGCATCACTCCAATGTGTTTACTTACAGTCTTTGTATCCATGTCTACTTTATTATTTTCTATAGAGTTTGATATTTAGCTTAGTATGCCTGTGTTCTATTGCCTGTTTCTTTTATGAATCTTTGCTCCCTATCCCATTACCCCTATGCGTTTGTGAGTGGTGACTTAGGGAATGTCAATATGAGTTGTTGCCCATAAACTGAGTTTTGAACCTTAACCTCTAAATAGGCTGGAGGGTGTGCCAGCACACCCCATTGCTGGGTATGCCCATCAGCTTGCTCTCCTTGTGTTCTTGAAAATTCCCACTCCCCTATACCCTTATTTGTTCTGATTTTAAGTTATTCCCTTTTCCCTTTCCCCTTTTAGAATTTCACTTCAGCACTTGTACTCTCTCCTAGTCTCTAAGTTCTGCCGCCCTGTGAGCCTTGCCTTGGGACCTTGAGTTCCCTCTGAACTTGGACAGTTGAGAGCTGGCCCTTCCACACTGCACTATGTCTTAAATTGGTTATGAATTTGGGTGTGAGCACTGCCCGAAGTCCACATGAGGATTTTAGGGAACTCTGACACATCCAAATGAGAGAAAGGCTTTGGATCATGATCTCTTGGAGTTAGTTCATCTTATGTTTCAGACAAGGAGCCTAAATTAGGCTCCCCTTGGTTGTACTTTTAATTTCTGATGTATTTTTCCTTTCTTACATTTATTCTGGGCTATAAACTTGTAATAAACTATTTAGGGTTGTGCATTTGGATCGGATATCCGAAATTTGATCCGATCCACTCTATTTCAGATTTTCGGATTTCAGATTTTGGATTTTCGGATTGGATACGGATTATGTTTTATAAAATTTCGAATTTTTGGATTGGCATGATTTTAATCCGATCCGATACGATATTGCCTATATATAAATATTACACTAAAATTTTAGGGTTAAGTAACCTTATAATCTTATATTTATTTATCAGACTGACCCTTATAATCTTCCGCCTCTTTTCACATCTCAGTGCCTCAGTTCTCTCAAAGTCTTCATCTCAGTCCGACGCCAACCAAGCTTCCACCTCTCGTCTTCACTCTTCATCACAGTGCTCTCAAAGTCTCTAGTCAGTGTGTGAGCACGTGATTTTTGCCGCACATGAATTATTCCCATAAAACTCAAAATAAAACAAGTTTTCCTTTGTGTACAATTTTGTGATTTCTTGTGATATTTTTTGTCATTATTTGCATTTGTCCGAGCATGTTTATTTGTTTTAAATTAATGGAAAATACAAAAAATATGTCGCTATTGTATTTATATTTTTAGGCATTTCAGAATTAATTGTTAAACTAAGTGTTTCAGGAAAATAGAAAAATCAAAATAATGTATTTTGCATTGTTTCTTAGTAATTAATGTCGAACCTCGTGTTGTCTTTTAATTTGTTAGTTAACTATGTGTGATAATTATTAATAAGAATTATTTAGTATTTTAAAGTTGATTAGGTTTTATATTTTTGATTTAGGACTTTAGGTTTAATTTTGAGGAAAATTTAGGAATAAAAGAAAAGAATTAATAGAAGTAAAGAAGAGAATTCGGAATTGGGCCAAATCATATATTTTCCGGAAGCCCAAACCAAAACACACCCAAAACCCACTCAAACAGGACCAATCAACGCCCCAATCATGGTCCAAATTGATTAATCTTTTCGACCATCCAAACGACGTCATTTTTGTCACACTCAATCTGGACCGTCGATCTCATTAGATCGAACGGTTCGTACGGCTCCAGCATTAATGAAATGACATCGTTTCGGGTTGGTTGATCTGATCTGTTAACATCCACTTGATCGAACGGTCACAAATGTTCCACCCTCACCCGATCCAGCTCTGACCCACTTTCTCGGATCGAACCAGTCCCCCAACCGGCCAAAACGACCCCGTTTCACATAAGTGAACTGATCCAAGCCGTTGATCTCAGTTGATCCAATGACTTGGATTCAATTCCACCCTGCATATAAAAGAAAACACCACACCCCTCCCCTCTCAGAACCCCCACCCCTCTCTCGTCTCTAATTACTCAGAGACAACCCTGCCTCTCCCTGCCTCGCCCTACCGCCTTCCGCCCATTAGAAATCGCCTCATGGCGGTTCCGGTTGCCCAAACAACCCCATCTTTACACCATAGCCCCCCTCAACCTCCCCGTTTCAAACCCCCAATCTGTTTCCCTTGAAGTTGCTCGATCTTCTCGAATAATAGATCGAAAACTCGGAACCCTATTAGCCTCCACCTTTCACCCTCTTCTTCGATGGCGGTGCCACCTCTCCTAAGCCCCTAATCAACACCAAATGTCCACCCAACCTCCCTCACTACGAATCCCTAACCCTTATCCTTCGAATCATCCTAGAACCCCTCGAATATTAGATTAAAGGTCTGTCACGACCCAAATCCCAACCCGATCGTGATGTCGCCTCTCGTGAAGACACGGCCAAACAACAGAACAATAACACCTCATTTTAACAGTTACTTAGCTTAAATAAGTCTGAATCATAGATAATAAAATCATAAGCGCGAAATAAAATATGATAAAACAGGGAACCATCCCGACACAACCCGAAATCGGGGTATCACAAGTCACGAGCTACTACAGAGTTTACCAAAAGGCTACAAGTCTGAATCTAGGAACAAATTCCAAAGGTAATGTAAATACAGAAGATAAGGGAGAAAACGAGGCTGCGGACGTCGACAACTACCTCGTCACTCCTAGTCCGCCTAGTCTGGAAGGAGTGAGCGCTCAGGGACGAACTCTCCTATGCCTGTATATGCGCACATGGTGCAAGGAGTAATGTGAGTACTCCGACCCTGTGAGTAATCAAAATAAATAATGAATGAAAGCATGAAATCTCATAAAGGCACAAATAACGCTATCTCAAGTAGTAAAATCAGTTACACTATAAAACCGTGAAGTATCAGATAAATCTCTTTTAAAATAGTGAAGACAAATAATTTCACCAAGTAAGAAATAACCTGAAACCTGCCCCTCGGGATCAATATCAAACTCTCAGTACAGTATCAGCCCCGCGTGCTCACTCCCAACTCACAAAGTACAACATCAGCCTCTCGGGCTCACTCCTAACTCACAAAGTACAACATCAGCCTCTCGGGCTCACTCCCAACTCACAAAGTACAACATCAGCCTGTCGTGCTCACTCCCAACTCACCTGGGTACCCGTGCTCACTGTGGGGGTGCAGACTCCGGAGGGGCTCCTACATCCCAAGCGCTATATCATCATAAGGCCTTACATCAACATAAAGCCTTAAAGCCTTATCACATCACACTTGAGGCCTGAAACCCTCCTCATATAACACTCGAGGCCTGGAAGACTCCTAATATCACTCAACATATCCTCACATATGGCCCTCGGCCTCAATCAGTCCAGAAAATAATCATAAGCCCCTTGAGCATCAGTAAAACAATGGTGCTCAGCTCAAATAACATTAAATATATCATTTAAATCTCAAGTTGAGTATAAATGTAGCCGAGTTCATGAAATAATATAATTCAGTTGGACTGAGTTCAAATAATATTTTAATTAGTGAGGAAAAATAGTGATGGAAATTCACAAAGGATTTCAAATAGTCGGCACGAAGCCCAAGTATGGCAATAAGCCCAAATCATAGTGAAAAACATCAAGTCTTTATCAGATACGCGGTAAAATATCAACCGGGATGGACCAAGTCACAATCACCAATAGTAAATGACCCGCGCTCGTCATACAACGCGTGTTTCATCTCAACATAGCACTATGTTGTGCAAATCCGGGGTTTCAAACCCTCAGGACATCATTTAAAATCATTACTCACCTCTAGCCGACCAAAAGTCTAGCTCGATATGCCTTTTCCTCTCGAATCGACCTCCTCGTGCGTCGAATCTGATCAAAACCATAAGAAATACGTCACAATAGGCTAAGGAAATATAACCCAATCGAAAAGACTCGAACAATATCAAAAACCACGAAGTTGGCAAAACTCGAGCCTCAGTCCCACTTCTCAAAAAATTATAAAATTCACATCATCGGACTCCTTATCTCGCCACGAGTCTATACATATTAAATTTACCAAAATCCGAGCTCAAATGCTCCCTCAAATCCCAAATTTACATTCTCTTAAGTTCAATCCCTAACCTCCATTTTTAACCTCTAATTCCTTGATTTTCACCCTTGATTCATGTAATAACTCATTAGATTTACGTTTTAGGCTTAGAATTCCTTACCTCAATGAAGTCTCTTGATTCCCTCTCCAAAATCGCACAAAAAACCCCCAATCTGAAGTGAAAATGTTGAGTTATTTCAAAAATTCGCGAAGGTGGAGTTAATACCCTCTGAACAACATTTTTCTCTTCTCCGATCCTTTTGTCGCTTCTGTGACACCGCTTTTGCGGTTCTTTATCCGCTTCTGCAGTTCCTTCAATTTTACCCAGGACCGCTTCTGCGGTCCACCACTCACATAAGCGGGTTCGCTTCTGCGGTCCGCATGTCCGCTTTTGTAGAAACTCCCCAGGCCCTTCCTTTCGCTTCTGCGGCTTCCCCTACCACTTCTACAGGACCGCTTCTGCGGTCCATTTTTGCAGAAGCGGATATACCAGATATCAGATACTTCAGAAATCCTTAAACTCCAAATTTCATCCCGTTAACCATCCGAAATCACTCCGAGGCCCCCAGGACATCAACCAAAGGTAGAAACACATCTTAAAACATTATTCAAACTTTCTCCAATAATCAAAACACCTCAAATAACACCAAAATCATCGAATTACATCGAATTCAAGCCTAAGTTTCTTAAAAACTCCCGAAACACGCATTTGATAAAAAACCCGACCAAAACACCTCCGACCGATCTGAAATTTTGCACACACATCCAAAATCATCTAACGAAGCTACTGCAACTCTCAGAACTCTATTCCAACCCTCGGGTAAAAATCTCACCTATCAACCGAATTCACCAAATTACTAACTTCGCCAATTCAAACCTAATTCTACACCGGACCTCCAACATAAATTCCGATCACACTCCTAAGTCACAAATCATTCCCCGAAGCTATCCGAATCACCGGAAATCACATCCGAGCCCTCTAACTCAATAGTCAACATTTGATTGACTTTTCCAAAACAAGCCTTCCTTAAAGAGACTAAGTGTCTCATTTTCTACCAAAACCAATCCAAATAAACTCTAACACACCAAATATAATAATGAAACATGAAGGAGCATAAAATGGGGAAAATGGAGCGGTAACTCATGAGACAACGGCTCGGGTCGTCACAAGGTCCAACCCTAAAACCTCAAAAATCCAAAATCAAATTATTGCAGCTGATTTCGGTCGAATGTGATGTTAATCGTTTGTTCTCTATGAGAACATACGATTAATATTAGATTTGACCGGAAATTCGAAGGTTTGAAGCTTCAAGTCACATTTCTTCACAGTTCGAGGTATTCATTAGGTATTCTGCTCCACTTTTCATTTATATTATTTTTTTTTCATTCTGTTTTTCTTCTACTCCTTTCTTTTTATTTTTGTTTTTGTTTGTTTGGTCAGTTTGTTTTATGATTTTTCTTGTTAGTTCTTCAAATTTATAGACTTGTTTATTGATTTTGTTTGGTTTGACCAATAATTTAGAATCACATAATAGTAGTTCTTAAACAAATTCGTGCCAGTTTATTTTTAAAAAATGAATTTGTTTCGATTTTAGTTTTAAGAACTATTAGGCGGACTGTAATGATTTTGTTTGGGTAGGGGTTTGAATAGCTTTGATTTGTGAATACTGGGAACTTTCAGAATGTTAATAAGGTTGTTAGGGTTAATTTGAGAATTGAAACTAAGTGTTATGCCATCATTGGTTGTCAGGGCATGCCTGGATTAAAATATAGGCTGCCCATACCAATGCATTAAAATAATGGGAAAGGGGATCAATAGTGGAAACTGACACTCTATTTTAGTATCTTTAGAAGTGGGAAAATCAGAGAGTGATGGGGGATTTATTTTCTTAATTGGTTAAGTGCTCTTAAGGGTTAGAAAGGGGTTTGAGTTTGGGTATAAATACATAGGTATAGGGGGAAAGGGGGACAAACCTGAAAAGAGCAGACTTTGAACACTGAAAGAAAAGAGTTTTAGAGATGGAAAAAGGGGAGAGCTGAGAGCTAGAACATGGGAGATGTTCTGAAAGCTGAAGAAAAACTAAGAGTTTAAGGCAATTTTCAAATATTTAGTTGAGAGGGAAAGACTGATATTGATATAGGAAGAAATAAAGAGAGATATTAAGAAAGAACATTGGAATACACACGTAGAAATACAATTCCACTGTTCCATTGAAGTTCCTGATCTGATTTTCAGTTTTCAATTTGCTGAAAAACAAAAAAGCTGTTACATTGAGTCTCCAATTTTTTGAACCTTAAAAGCTTTCCATTACTGCACAAGTTCTGATTCTTTGTAAGGTTGAAAATGGAATAAGTCCGAGCATTGAAAGAGCTGTGTTAAATTTGAAGATTGGTTTCTTCTTTCTGAGTGGATTTCATTTGTTATTACTGGTTGAATCTGGGTGGATTTCCGTTAATGTTGGCTGCTGGTTTGCTGTTGTTATTGCTGCTTCACTTCTGACTTCCTTTTTCCATTTCCAGGTACTTGTTCTGAAAATCCTGTATCATAGTTGAAGTATGAAATGAAATTGGGAGCTCAAACAACTTCAAGTTGCTCTGCTCAGTAGTTTAGATTTGTTTATTAATTATTGAGTTTTGCTTGATGCATCATATTCTGTTGGATAATGTTGGTATCATTCTAAAAGCTATATTGAATTCCATCTGATGGGAGATTGTATCTTCTAGCAAGTATCCTGTAGTTAAATGGTGAATGTTTGAAAGTGTTCTGAAGAAATTGGCGCATAACTTATTTAGTTGCATATGCAGTTAGATCAGGCTAAATGGTATGAATTGAGTATGTATCCTATTGACAAGTAGGTGTCATTTTATCTTGTGCTGCTTGTAAGCATGTTTAATTTAGATTAGTTGGTTCAATACAGAAGATTCAGCTAATGGGTTAAACTTTATAGCATCAGTGTATTTTGGTGTTGATTATGAGCATATTTAAACTAGGTTTGTTGGGTGTAAAGCAGAATGTTTAAACTAGTCTTGTTAGTCTTAGCTGGTGTTGGGCTTGTTTCGAGCCCAAGTGGGTTATGGCCTGGCCTGGCCATCTTCAGAAGTTGTGAAGGCTTTATCTTGCAAGCATCAATAGGAAATAGCTATTTAATTTCATATTTGGCTTCACGATAGGTCAGGCCAAAAATTTTGAAATTAAAAACCAAAAATAGACTTCACTTAGTCTTAATTCTATAGTTGAAATTGAGCATTTTTAGACAAATACATACAATTCTTTAGTCTCGTTTCATTATCGGGTCAATGTAGTAGTAGGCAACGAAAATATTTAATTAGGGCCCTCGTAAGTTAATGTAGAAACCTGTTGCCTAAGAATAATTCGAGGCACGCCATGCCAAAAAAAAAAGTAACAACTGCATGGCCCTCAGTTTATTTAATCTTGTATTGATCCTCAGAATTCGAGGCGTGCCATTTAGAAAACTTCCATGGCCCTCGCAAAGCTAAAAACGCGTAGTTGCTTTAGGCGCGTACTTTAATAATATTACCTTCTTAAATTCGGGTGTGAATTTCATGTAACCCAAATCCAAATCTTAAAACGTTGAAAATAATGTGTTTCGGATTGCGGGTGCATTTCATGTGATGTAATCCAAAAACACGTTTTAAACGACGTTCCATCTTCCTTAAAATTAATTAAAAGCGGTAAATAATTTAAAATTACATACAGGTTCAAACTATATCAAAATCAAGTTAATTAAGACAAATATAACAGTTGAGCGACCGTGCTAGAACCACGAAACTCGGGAATGCCTAACACCTTCTCCCGGGTTAACATAATTCCTTACTCGAATTTCTGGTTCGCGGACTGTTAAACAGAGTCAATCTTTCCTCGATTCAGGATTAAACCGGTGACTTGGGACACCATAAATCTCCTAAGTGGCGACTATGAATCTTTAATAATAAATCCCGTTTTGATTGTACCTTAATTGGAAAAACTCGCTTTATTATACCCTCTTTCGGGGTATAGGTGAAAAAAGAGGTGTGATAGCTCTGGCGACTCTGCTGGGGATCATAACCCAGAACCACTGGTTCAGGGTTAGAAATTCGAGCTTGGAATAATAGTTGTATTTGGCTTATTTATTATCTAATTTTTATTTGATGTTTTGGCTTAAATATGCTAAATGTTGCTTTTTACCGCTTTGATAATTTTTGAACTGTGTATATAAACTGTCTTCTCACGCACCCCCTCTGAGTTCTTCCTGAAATCAAAATTGGGCATTTGCTTGACATAGCCTACTTTCTTTGAGATAGTCGAGGTGCTTGGCACCTGGTGAAGGATTTTTGTCACACATGTTTTAGGCGGGGAGCCCTACCAGTTAAGCCGGAAAGCAATGCTACCGGTACACTGACCCTCCTCGGCTCGAGTTGTTCGCTAGAGTAAGCCAATCTAGATACTTTCTCCAATAGGATTTGAACCTAGATGAACAAACCTCATGCTGGATATCCCTAGTTGGTTCGCTTTATTTGCACCATGTGCATTCGACTTTGGAGACTCAACACAGGGGTTGAGTCTGTCTAGGACAGGTGCACTAAAATGAAAAAAATGAATAATGATTCTTTTAAGGAAAAATCAGGATTTGAAAAGGGTAGCAAAGCTCCGCCACAATTTTCTGTTTTCCTTTTTGAAAATAGTTGATCTTATTTCCGTCAAGTCCGGCCCGAACTATGTCAGTTTGATTCGCGCCGAATGTGAGATACGTAGGCATCCCCCATCGGGTCCAACTTCCCCCTTTGCAGAAAATAGCCCCAAAACAACAAAAATTGTTAGTGTTGTCATAAATAAGTTAGGTGATGCCACTCTTGTCTGAAATAAGCCGAATGTCCCAAAAGGACGCCGGAAGGCCATTTTTGCAAGAATAGCCACCCTGAATCATTTTTAATGGTTAGCAGGCACAACCGTAAAATCTTCCTCCTTGAAGTGCTAAAAGGATGTATCTGCAAAACCAAAATGTTATTTTTCTTAAATTAATCTTTTTGAAAAAATGATCACTCTTTCCTTTAGAGTCATTAAATCACCTTAATAAATGTGCAGGATGAGCACGATTGAAATTGAACCCTTCACAGTCCTTAAAGAGATTCCTTTGAACCTCCATCTATGGTGGAATGACCTAGGCAAGGTTAGCAGAGAGACGTTGGTGAAAGTTCTGGGCGGTCTCGTTGGGTTAGTGAACATCAAGCCAAGGAAGGATATTATTGAAGCATTGATAACTTTTTGGGACTCAACTTGCAATGTGTTCGGGTTCTCAGATTTTAAGCTCACGCCGACCTTAGAGAAGATGGCATGTTATGCAGGCCTCAACGGAAACCTGAGGGTCAATATCCTTTGTCACCAAGACCGGTATCTCCACACCGATTTTTGGATTTACTGAGTATTAGTATTGATGTTCAGAATGAGGACTTATCTAAAGGATGTTGTACTCTCATGTTCTTGTATCAGCGTTATGGTAATCCTCGGGGTTTCGAAGAGCCGAATTTAGGGCTGACCCATGCCGGGAATAGAGATAAATGGGAGGCGAGGCGAGGTTTGGCATTCATAACAGCATTCTTAGGGGGGGGTGATATGTCCGCGCAAAGATACTAAGATAGAAATAAGCCTCGTAAGGATGGTCGATGTTGCGATAAAAAAGGCCAACAACACTGTAGTTCATTTGATTTTGTCAGAAATCTACCGAGCTTTGACTGTCTGCCGAGAAGGAGGAAGATTTTTCTGGGTTGTAATTTGCTACTTCAACTATGGATGCAAGAACACCTTTGTCATCAGGCGGGATATATGAATGCCAGTTTGACCGGGTTAAAATGCATTGAAAAGTTTGACAAACGAGTAACAGGTATTGAATTTCCAGAAGGTACTGAAGTTTGGTTTAAATAACTAAGATCCTTAACGTTCGATAAAATTGAATGGGAATTTGGGTGGCTTCCCGCCACTGAAGCGGTATACATGTCGGCTGGAGAGTGCTATATTCTCTTAATGGGCATCCGGAGTATCCAGCCATATGCTTCCCATCGGGTATTGCGACAATCGGGAAGGTTTCAAGTCGTCCTCAATGATGAAGACCTGAGAAAACAAGTCATTGAGTTAGGTCCCAGAGCTGCATTTCTAGAGGATAGAATTCGAAAGTTATGGAATGATTGTCGAATTCTCGAGCCCGGAACCATCATCCGAAATTTAGCTAGAGGCGAAGTGGATCTAAAGTATAATGTCTAGTTCGGGAAAAGATTCCAGATTCCCCCAAGACCTGCTAAGAGAGCCCATGTCCAGCAATTTACTGATGACTCACGAGAAGAATGGGATTGGCTGGCGAAAGAAGAAACTTACAGGGCCGAAATAAGCAAACTAGAAAGACAAGTTATGGACCTGCAATTTGAAAATGGTGTGCAAGCTGCTGTAGACGAGGGGGAAAAGAAAAGATTGACTCAAGAAAATGAGGCTCTCAAGGCTCAAATTCGGAAGTTGAAAATAACTGTCAGGAAGCTAGAAAGAAGTAGGGCTGACAAGAAACTCATGAATGAACTGAAAAGGAAAGCCCTTGAATGTCAAGATGGACTTGGAGAGATCGAAAGCTAGCTTGGAAAGGGTCCAGGCCAGATGGATTAAGGGCGCAAAAGAGCGGCCACATCATATGCAGCAGATAAAGAGGGATTATAAGGGGAGCGTCACTGTCCTGAGAGAAACAATAGCCACTCTCGAAGACAGGGTATTCAGGCGAGCTAGAGATTTTAGAGCAGATAGGGAACACTGTTTTGACCTGATAGCGCGGATGGAGGAATAAATACGTAAGTTTCAAGATAAACTCCTTCATAATTCTCGAGTGCTGGAAACCCGGGATCAACAGATAGGACAACTGATGCAGGAAAGAACATGATTAGAGAAAAGGTCGCAAACATAGCACATTACATTATTGAAAAATGCCGAGCGTGCGAGAACATGACACATACCACCTTTTTTGCGGCAGTGATGACATTCGTTCGGCAAAGAATGAGCTATTTGGATAGGCTCCAAAGGGATCTCGCACAAAGGCCCGTGGCAAGGCCGAATGATGCCTCGTGGGCCCTAGGAAATTTTAAGGCGTTAATGTATTCTTGATATTTGTTTTGAGTATGTACTTTCTTGTTAAAGTTGTCACACCTCTTTTTTCACTTACACCCCGAAAGAGGGTATAATAAAGGGAGTTTTTCCAATTAAGGTACAATCAAAACGTGACTCATTTTTTATTAAAGATTCAGAGTCGCCACTTTGGAGATTTATGGTGTCCCAAGTCACCAGTTGAATCCCGAATCGAGGAAAATAATGACACTGTATTACAGTCCACGAACCAGAAATTCGGGTAAGAAATTCTATTAACCCGGGAGAAGGTGTTAGGCATTCCCGAGTTCCGTAGTTCTAGCATGGTCGCTCAACTGTTGTATTCAGCTTGATTATCTAATTTTAGAACATTTTGAATCTATGTGGAAATTTTAGCTTTTAACCGCTTTTATCCGATTTTTAAAAAATGTTGAACGTCGTTTAAAATATGTCTTTGGATAGCGTCACATGAAATGCACCCACAATCCGGAACACATCTTATTCAACGTTTTGGGATTTAGATTTGGGTCACATGAAATGCACACCCGAGTTTAAGAAGGTAAAATTATTAAATAACGAGCCTAAAAGCAACTAACGCATTGTTAACTTTATGAGGGCCATGAAAATTAACTAAATGGTACAGTTTGAGTTCTAAATATTTTAAAGACATAATCATAGAGGGCCACGCAATTTGTCAATTTTGTTCGACGCGGCACACCTCAATTTATTTTAAAGGATATTCAAACTAAAGCTCGGAGGGCCATAAACTATTTGTTGCCTACTATGGCTCGCCAGATCTATTTGATAATTTAATTAATTAACCCCCAGATGTGGCTAAAGATCCTACTTAAACTAATTAGGATGGCCTATACGAGGGAAAGTGGCTCATTACATAAAGGACTTGAATTAATTTAAGAAAACCTGATGGCCCAACAAAGAAAAGGCTTGGATTCTATTCGGATAACTCTTAGGATTAGGCCTCATAGTTGAGCCCAGATTCGAAGCCCGATAGCTGATGAGCTTGAGGTTTAACCTCGAACCTTCACACAGTGTGAGCAAAATCGATGCTGCAAGGGAATTCAGAGAGCCAACAACGAGGCTAACGCATATGCGAGCAAACTTGGCAATCATTTTTAGCTTATCAAGGCAATCATAGGACGTTCAACACTGAATTGGCAAGCAATTGACATTCTATTTAACAAATAGCAACATGCAACTTATTTGTTATTTGATTCTCAAACCTAAAACCATGCAGAATACAGCCAACTATTTCAAGCTTAACCCTAACAAGGAAATTACCCCTAGAAATGAGAATGTAAAGAAAACATGCTTCTCTTGTTAAACCTATCCCAGAATTTATGGCCAAAAGAAGGAGCAAGCTATGGTACATGAAGAAACAGAGTCGTTACCAACCAAGACAAAAGTCAAATACCTAATGAACATGCTTCATGATACTTTAGCCCTTCATTCCCTTTGACTACTGCCATTTCACAAGGTGTTAACAGACAACCGATAAAATGACATTTCTGAGAATCACATCAGCCACTTCTATACTCACTCAGTCACATTCTATGATTCAAAAACTCAAAGAATTAGTTGAGACTATGTTTTGTTAGTTTGAGTTGTTCTATTCTTAGTTGTCTGTCTTACACAGACTCTGAGATTAGTTTGGTTTAGGTTTTTTAAAGGTTAGTCTTAGTAGTTATGTCATTAGGGTGCTACGTCAACAGAGGTCAAGATGTGATCTATAGAGAATGTAAAGCCTAACCTAATCATCTTGAACAACCAGTCAATTCCAACTAAACTTAAAACTATGCGAGATAACTATTAATACCTAAATACAATCACAATTGTTACGTAAAAGAAAGAAAGCTCAGGTCATTTTGTCTAGATAATACATGTTGGGGACACAGTTTATCAAGGGAAACGAAAGAAACAACTCTTATTATCATATGTCTAAACGTTCTTCGTTTAAAACAAACCATCAAAATAGATAGAAGAAGGAAGGAACGAGGCAGTAGTGAAATCATTCAAAGAAAAACGAAAGAAACAGAAAGATGATATTGATAACCTATTCATGCAATACTAAACGAAAAGCAACAAGAAAACATAGAGAGGGAGGTGAGAAATAACCGTTTAGGGTTTTGATAGAAACATCTGGCAACTCACCGGTGATTGGGCAGACTCCGATAGGCTTGAAAATGGATCAAACCCTCATGAATCAATAGCTCTCGTTGAGAGATACTGACTCATGTAGGTCTAAACCATTAATTATCTCTGAGTCGACTAATACTGATTTTCTAGGTTTATCAGTTCTTAGATTTGAAATTACTCTAAATCGGTTGACTTTTTAGGGAAATATGCTAGAGGAAGTGAAAGAGGAGAGTTCAGGGATCGTCTGGTGAAATTTTGGTGAGGTTTGCAGGTTGCTCCGCCGGCGGAGGCGATTTCTGGCAGCGGAACTGCGATGGTAGGTGGCGGGGCTAAGGCAGAGACCTGCGAGGTTGGAGAGCCGGTCTCGAAGGGTCTAGGTGGGGGTGTGT
>MU767471.1:91050-152280 GCA_026770625.1 Nicotiana glauca | reverse complement strand
AAATGGGGGGGGGGGTGGGGGTTCTGAGGGGTTTGGTATTATTAAAATTGGGGAATTAACCTGGACCATTGGATCAATGAGATCCAACAGTTGAGATGTGTTAACGCCGAAACATCGTCGTTTGGTGGTAAGTGGGGAGACTGGTTATTGGGGTGGGTATTTGTGCCGATTTGGGTCCGGTAACGCCGGGTTTTGGGATTAATTTGTTTGGGCTAGGGATTAATTCAACCCAAATCCGATTTCTTCCAATTCTTTTCCCTTTCTTTTATTTCCTAAAATTCTAACTACAAATAAAAATATAAACCTAGATTAATTCTTGATCAAATTATCCTAAAACACTACTTAATTCCAAATTATAATCATCACAAATACTTAACTACCAAATCACACAATTAAACAGCAAAATGCAAAGTGCATTATTTTTTTATGTTTTTCTTCATTTTATAAAAATAAGTAATTTACTATTTATTTCAAAAATTATAAAATTAAATCCTAAATGCAAATGCCACCTATTTTTTGTATTTTTCATTAATTTAGACAGAATAAACATGCATAGACAAATGCAACCGATAGCGGAAATTACCATGAAAATTCACAAAATTGCACATAAAGGAAAAATTATTTCATTTTGAATTCTTTGGGAGTAATTCATGTGAGGCAAAAATCACGTGCTCACAGCTGCCCCTCTTTGCCCGTAAATATGAAGAGTTTTCGTGCAAAGGAAAAGTAAGCGGATACGAGGAATTTTTGCCCGTTTTGAATACTCCGTGTGAAGCATTTTTGAAAGATTTGACCGAACCCCTGCTTCAAAGGTTTCCTACATATCCTTGGCTAAAAAGGAATCAGATCAATGTAGTTCGGGAAGTTTTGGTAGCTGGGACTACCATGAAGCTGTGTTTACTGTTGCTGCTGCTGCTATTACTTGTTGTCCTCCTTATTACACCATGGTAAAAGAAAATAAGAAGCTAGACTAAACTATAGTCTATGAATTACAAAATCCTATCTAGACCTTCAAACTTGCTCTTGTGTTTCTTGTTGCCTTGTTTTCTTGTATTCTCTTATAGCAACTCCTTTGTTGCTGCCTTGCACCGACTTCTTGACTTGAATTGTATTCCTCTACTCTCCAGGTGGGCTCCTGAATTCAAAACTTAAAAGGTACGCCTCTGTTCTCCAGGAGGGCTCCTGACTTCAAAAAACTTTACAATGTACACTTCTGTTCACCAGGCGGGCTCCTGACTTCAAAAACTTTAAAATGTACACCTCTGTTCTCCAAGGCGGGCTCTTGACTTCAAAACTTTAAAAGGTACACCTCTGTTCTCCATGCGGGCTCTTGACTTCAAAAACTTAAAAATGTACACCTCTGTTCTCCAGGCGGGCTCCTGACTTCAAAACTTTAAAATGTACACCTCTGTTCTCCAGGCGGGCTCCTGACTTCAAAACTTTAAAAATACACCTCTTTCTCCAGGCGGGCTCCTGACTTAAAAAATACACCTATGTTCTCCAGGCGGGCTCCTGACTTCAAAAAATACACCTCTGTTCTCCAGGCGGGCTCATGACTTCAAAACTTAAAAATACACCTATGTTCTCCAGGCGGGCTCCTGACTTCAAAAAATACACCTCTTTTCTCCAGGCGGGCTCCTGACTTCAAAAAATACACCTCTATTCTCCAGGAGGGCTCCTGACTTCAAAAAATACACCTATGTTCTCCAGGGGGGCTCCTGACTTCAAAACTTAAAATACACCTCTGTTCTCCGGGCGTGCTCCTCACTTCAAAACTTAAAAATACACCTCTATTCTGTAGGCGGGCTCCTGACTTAAAAAAAATACACCTCAATTCTCCAGGCGGGCTCCTGACTTCAAAAAATATACCTCTATTCTCCAGGCGGGCTCCTGACTTCAAAACTTAAAAATACACCTTTGTTCTCTAGACGGGCTCCTGACTTCAAAAAATACACCTCTATTCTCCAGGTGGGCTCCTTACTTCAAAAAATACACCTCTATTCTCTAGGCGGGCTCCTGACTTCCACATCTTGAAATGATCCTCTTTTGTTACTTGACATTGTTTTCCCTTGCATCTTGAACCATTTTCTCTTGAAACTTGAATTATCTTCCTTCGGAACTTCTTTCCCTTAAAACTTGTTTTGTCGTGCTTTCCTTTGAAACTTGCATTATCTTCCTTCGAAACTGCTTTCCCTTAAAACTTGTGTTGTCGTGCTTTCCTTTTGAAACTTGAATTTGTCTTCCTTCGAAACTGCTTTCCCTTAAAACTTGTGTTGTCGTGCTTTCCTTTTGAAACTTGAATTGTCTTCCTTCGAAACCGCTTTCCCTTAAAACTTGTGTTGTCGTGCTTTGTTCTTTTGAAACTTGAATTGTCTTCCTTCGAAACTGCTTTCCCTTAAAACTTGTGTTGTCGTGCTTTGTTCTGTATGGTGCTTGCCTTTCCTTACGGTGGGTTTCTCCAAAACAAATGACATTTTCTGCCTCTGTTTCATTCAAAGAAAAATCTCGTCAGTTAAAAATATGGTGGTTGGTTGTGATACTCTTGATGGAGATGGTTTTTTCTTCGCTCCTCTCTATGCTCTGCTTCGTCCGACTGCCTTGAACTTGGTTGAGAACTCCTGACTTTTCGACTACTCCTTAGTCACAAACTTCCCAATTATTATTTCTAGTCTTCTTATCTGACCCCATATATTCCATGACAACTGATTTCCACTTGAAGATTTTCCTGTTTACATATTAACCACTTTTTCTGTCATTCGTATCACTGAAATACCTTTCTACATTATGACCCAATATCCTCTATTTGTTGCATTGCTCATGAGCTGGCACCTAACCGACCTTTGTGTATCACATGAACTCCCAAATCACGTCCATCGCTCCCCACTTTGTGTATAAGTTGCTCTTTCTTGACTTGTCCACTAGCCTTGACCTTGAGATCCGTTGCTCCTTTACTGACATGGCAACTGCTTTCCATTCGAAAACCCTGCTAGTTCCTTGGCTAAGCACTTCTTTTATAAACCTTAACCCAGAAAATACTTTTCTTCGTTTGAATCCGATACCTTCTATCTTGTTGTATTGCTCCTGGACCGTCATCTGCCCAACCTTTGTGTTTCACTTGATCCCCAAAGCATTTTGATTATCACCAACTTCAGTGCGCATGTCGCTCTTTCCTGGTTTAAGCCACTGGCTTTGGCCTTGGGGTTTGTAACCTTTGATTCATTCACTCAACATCCTCCATCTATCTCATTCTCCATGAACTGATATGGACCAAACCTTTATATTTTGCAGGGATCCCAAAGCATGTTGATTATAACTAGCTCAGTGCCCTAGTTGTTCTTTCCTGACTTATGATGCCTTGATGTACTAGCCAGATCTCGTTTTGTATAATTGAAAAATTGATGGCAAATTTTGGAGTCATTTCTCACTTGCTCTGACCAGACATACTCAGGAAGAAGAAGTGAACATAAAAGGAATAGAATAAAGGAAAAAAAGGAAAAAAGATGATTCCTAGCAAAAAAACTACAAGGTAGAAACCTATCGGATGTGGATACTAACTCTAATGACCGTGACATATACTTGCGGCCTATTCTGTTAAGTAATTCCGATATTCAGTACTTGTCGTACTTTTCTTCCGTGGAACGGGACTTCCATGCTCCGCATACCAAATCTAATTCACAATCTTGATTTCGACTAGTAGTGCCTGAAAGGTTTTCATTATCAAGCCTCTCTCTTTTTGGTCTTTCTCTCTCCTTATAGTCGCCTCAAAGTGCCCGTGAAGGTTTTCACTAATGAGACTCTTTCATTTTTTATTTCTCGCAGCTTTCAATGCCTTATGGTGCCCGTGAGGGTTTTCACCAATAAGACTCTCTCATATTTATTTTCTCAGCTTCCGTCGCCTTACGGTGCCAGTGAGAGTTTTCACCAATAAGACTCTCTCATTTTTCATTTCTCTCGTACGGTGCCCGTGAGGGTTTTCATCAATAAAACTCTCTCATTTTTTATTGTTCTTGTTTGGACCGGAGCGTTGCCCCTGGTATGAATCATCTTTACTTGCTCGACTTGGCATCTTTTGAAGACTGATCCGAAGGTCTTTCTTTGGACCGTAACGTGGGCTTTTGGATAGGGTTAGAAAGAAAGGGTATTAAAGGCTCAAAACAAATCAACATGGGTTCAAAATTACAACCTTCGGAACCAAATTTCTTTACAACAACCACAACTTTTGCCACAATTTCTTTCTTGGGGACTCTTGGATTTTTATTTTGGTGTGACTGAACCTCAGAGAGATACTGCCTACGTATCCTTTCGGAATCAAGTTGAATGTAGTTCATACAAATTCCTTGTTGTTATAGTTTTTCTTTTCACTTATCATTATTTTTCTTTTGTGCTTTTTTTTTCTTTTACTTAGCTTTCACGCTGGTGTTTCTAATCTTTTCTACTAATTCCAAAAGAGGGGTATGAAAGAAAACAAGTAAGGCTCAAAGGGGTAATGAAGGATAAAGTTTTTAGATAGCAGAACAAAATGCCTTCGTCATTCCAATCTTCAAAACATGCCAAGCACAAACAACGCAATTAAACAAACATTTGTAACATCTTCTGATCGTGCTAGACTTGATAGCTATATCCACACCTTTGCTTTCTTCATTATGTTAAATGCAAAGCACCATTAGGCAACAATATTACTCTCATTATCACGAACGACCCTTGCCAATTTGGGCAAATTTCTCTTTAATTTCAAACTAATGCGGCGTGACACATAAGTTTTCTTTATGTTCTACCAGCCCCAGTTTCACATGGTTCAGGCTTCAAATGATCTCAATCTATTCTTGTTTCCCTTAAGTGCCCCTATTATCTTCCCAATTGCTTCATGATTGAACCTTTAAGATTTAGGCCTAGAACTATGCAAGCATGTCATGTCACTAGAGTCGACAGGAAAAGAACTATGAAGAGGAGAGAACTAAACAAAAGAAAATGACTAGAAATAACAAAGAACAGGACATTGCATTAGACATTGAAATAGTTCGAACAACCAGACAAGCAAACTAAACTGGAGTATAACCCTCAGAACAAACCTAGACAACAACAAATGAGATACTACAACCCAAGGAACTGGACAAAATGAAAAGATGGAAGGGTTTGATTTACAAGACAATGTCCAACTTACAACCCTGAAATAACTTGGACAACAAAAATGACAACAAAATAAGCCACCAAAAACTCCACTCCGGTTGACCAAGAAATGGAGAGTCTTTCCAATTACCAAGCACGACATTTTAGCCACTGAGTTTCGCATCAATATTGCCAAGACCATTACCCACTTCAATATCATCAACTTTAGTCAATACATCCTCAAGAGGATTTGCATGCTCTTTTTTGCTGTCGTTGATCACAATTAACCCTTCGTGAATCATTCTTACTATTTCCTTCTTCAAAGAACGACAATTCTCTATGCTATGCCCTTGGACATTAGAGTGGTACATTCATTGTACAGTAGGATCAAAGCCTTTTGGTGGGTCTGGAGTATAACTGAGGAGCAGCTCAATCAGGCCAGAACGCTTTAGCTTTTCAATCAAACTTGCATAAGATTCTCCGAAAGCATTCTCTTTTTCCAGTAGTCTTTTTATTTTATATTCTGGCCTCGATTGGAATCTCTTGCGGGCAGGTGGTTGATATACCTGATGAGACATTTATGGCAGCGGTGCAGACCATCGCAGGTCTCAGGTATGTGGAGCATATGGTGGTGCAACGTGAACATGATATTTGGGAAGTAATGTACAATTTAGGGGGTTTTGTGGAGAGAAGTAGTGGGTGGGAGAATTAAAAGGATATCCATGGGGTCGATATGGAGGTTGAGGTCGTTTAGAAAGGATGAACATTGGACTTTGTCATTGGTGGGGTTCTACAACATCTTTTCTTTCCATGGACAGACTATCCCAAGCAACTTGTTCACTCCATCTGAGCCAGAACTTCCTAAAACTTCCTTTAGGTTTCTTTTCTATCCGATATGTGGAGGAGTGATCCGGGACGATGTTTGTGTTGTTCTGAAAATGTCGCACAAAGTCCTTATCCATATTATCCCATGAATGCCATTTATTGACATTCTAACGATTATACCACTCCAAAGCTGCCCCAGTCAATCTTTTACTGAAGTAAGCCATTAGCAAATCGTCTTGCTCGCCAACATTCCTCATTTCCTTGTGATATTCCTTCAGATGGACTACCATATCTTCACCATCTTCATTCAAGTTGAACTTTGGTACTTTAAACCTTACGAGCATGCGGACGTCTGGGAGTGTACACAACATTTGGTAAGACATGCTACCTTAGTCTCCCGTCCCTTGCACGTTTTTAAGGACTGTTCTACGTTCTTCAGCCTCTCAGAACTTGGAGGAAGAGTGATGGGGATACTGGGGTGATTGGGAGATGCCAAAGTTTGGGTAAGGACAACATCTTAGAAACTAGGTGGTGGCGGTATTGGTGTCTTCCCGACCATCCAAGCCTGATACATGTCAGTTATATGCTGTCTTAACATTCTTACCTCATCAGCCAAACCTGTGTCCTGTTCAACTAACCACTTTGGGGTGCTGATATCAACCACCCCAATTTTGTTGTTATCCGCCATCTACCTTTTGGGTTTTTATGTTGTAGAGAGGAGTTACTATTTCCAGAACCACAACCAACCACCTTTTTGATTGATGTGACAAAATGAAACCATCACGTTAGCGTTAGGGAATTTAACATATAGGCAAACATACATTAAAGATGCAATGCACCTAAGCAATTAACCATTTCTATCATGCATTTGCTTCAGTTGTGTGCGTCATTCCGGCTTCTCATAATTGTGCCTCTTGTTTTAACGTCTCTCAGACTTTCCTTTATTTTATTTATTTTTCATTTTCCCTTTTTTTCATCTTTTAGTTGTGGTCGAATGTTATGTTGATTGCCTACATATCATGTCCCTGCATGAATCAGACCGTGCGTAGTTCTGGCCGGCAAGTAGTAAACATTTTTCTTCTTGGGAATTCAAAATTTTATAGAAAGCAAATTTTTGATTAAAACTGACTCAAAAATTCAACAAAACTCAAAACTGACAGACTTTGATAAAAACAAACCAACGTATTACAAGAAAAAACATGTTCGAAAACAGACAACAACAATACAGACTCGAGTAGAATCAAGAATACATTAAGGCTCCTGGTGCCCGCGAGACGTCATTCGGTATTGTCGTAGGCCTAAATGCAAGATCCCCTTGTAACCTCTCAAAACCCCTCATTGTTTGGCGGATGAAAGTCATTACTGCTGCAAAAAAGGTATTACTAGACATGTCCTTGCATGTTCGGCACTTCATTGTAATATAATGCGCGATGGTTCCGATTCTTTCTCTAATCTTGCCTTTTTCCTGAAGCAACCGTCCTATCTGTTGATTCCGGGCTTCTAATACTTGAGAGTCGTAAAGGAGTTAATTTTGGAACCGACGCATTTCCTCCTCCATCCGAGCCATCAAGTCATAGCAGTGATCCTTTTCTGCTTTGAAATCTACTGCCTGTCTGATTATTTCATCCTCGAGAGTGACTATTTTCCCCCTTAGGATGGTGACGATCCCTTCATAGTCCCGCTTTGTCTGTTGCATAAGTTGTGCCCGCTTTTCCATGCCCCTTGTCCATCTTGCCCGGATTCTTGCCAGGCTAGCTTCAGATTTTTCCTGGTCCTCCTGACATTCGAGGGTTTTCTTTTTCAGCTCATTTATGATTTTATCGTCAACCCAGCTCTTTTCTGGATTCCGGGCGGCTATCTTCATTTTTTGGATCTGATCTTTAAGGGCTTCATTCTCTTGAGCTAGTTTTTTCCTTTCTCCCTTATCCGCAACTGCCTGGATACTGTTGTCGATCTTGATGTCCTGGACCTGCTTTTCCAACCTCCCTATTTTGGCCCCGTATTCATTTTCTCTGGCTAGCCAATCCCAATGTTCTTGTGATGACTCGACAAAATCTTGAAGGTGAGGTTTTTTAGCTGGCCTCCCGAACGTAATTTCCCTTCGGAACCAAGCATAGTACCCTAGTGAAACTTCTCCGTTGGATCGATCCCGTACCATGGTGTTCGCTGCTAAGTATTGACATTTGCTCCAAATCTGGCAGACTGATATTTCAGGAAACTGGCCATCAGGACCAATCTCGACTACTTGGGTACTGAGATCTTCATCTTTCGGCACTATTTGGCATCTCCCAAGTTGTCTCAAAACCCGATACGGTGCTTATGGTTGGATGCTTCTGAGTCCCATCAAGAGGAAGTGAGGCCCGGTAGCTGGCATATATACAATCTCATCTACAGGCAACTAATCCAAATGTCCATTCTATTTGGCTAGCGGTGACAGAACGAAGGTGTGATATCCATCCGGTGATCCCTTCCGGCAAACTGATCCCCTAAATCCTTATATAGAACTCCTCTATGCAGGTTTTGTTTGTTGACCCATAACTCATGAATTGCGGACGATGGCATATGTGTTCAATCATCCACATTTGCAGCAATAAGTTACACCCCTCAAAGAAGTCTCTTTCAGCTTGCAGGCCATGAGAGCACGGAAGATTTCAGCTACTATCATGGGTGCAAGGGTGCTTTTGGACTGGGTAAGTAAGGTGTTGACAAACCTGACTATTTTTATGTCAATATTTCCGTCTTTCCTAGGGAACACCAGAAGTCCCAAGAAGACCACCATGAAAGCAAAACATATGTGCTCCTCCCATTTGTGGTAATTTCCTTTGCTACAGATTTTGATTGTTGGTTTGTTAAACCCCCCTATGTGGACATATTTCTGGTATATGAATTGTGGATTGCAAAAACCAGCTGCCAAGTTTGTGTTATAGACCAACCTGCTTATCTTTAGTGAGTCTAAGAAACTGTGCACGGCGACCGCTCTCGGAGCAACTATGTACTGGTTCCTCAAAGGTAATTTAGGACCCCCAATATATCCAGTTATTTCTTCTAAGGTTGGAGTGAGCTCAAAATATGAGAAAGGAAATACGTTGTGGGCCGGGTCCCAGAATGTCACCAACTCCTTTACAATATCTCCCCTAGGATTAATTTTTAATAAACCAGTGAGACCTCCCAAGTGCAGATTAATCTTATCCTGCCCTGATTCGCCCAGATCATTCCACCACATATGCAACTCCAGAGGGATCCGGTTCATGACTATTATTGGCAATTCTCGATTCGTGCTCATTCTGCACATTTATTAGGGCGACTTCAGTTAAAAGACAATCAAGACTTATTTTGACTCAAAAAGTTTTATCACTATTTCAAAAAATTTATACGAATGACTGACTTTTCCAATACGGCCTTTTAGCACCTCAATGAAGCAGATTTAAAGGCTGTGTTTGCTGATCGGCCAAAAAATTTGAGAAATGACCATAGGCGGCTGTTCTTGCCAAAACGGCCTTCTGGCACCCCTTTGGAGAGATTTGGCTATTTTGGACAAGAATGACATTACCTCTACTCACGGCAAAACAATGACATTTAGCACCTCAACAACATTTTTTTTTAAAAAGGAAAAAAATTCCGAATAGTTGAACCCGATATGTGCTGCCTACGTATCTCACATCCGATGAGAATCAAACTGACGTAGTTCGGGTGAATAAAATAGACTATTTTTGGAAACAAGATGTAACCCATTTTTTCATTTCATCGGTAAATAAAACAAATTTTTTTTGAAACAAAAATTTGGCAGAGTTTCAGTACTATTGGGACATTGGATTTTTCAAGCAGGCATTTATCCCTCTCAACCATCTCATTATCTTTCCCTAAATCTTCCTTATAAGCCGGTTAACATGCAAGTTCGAAGCAAATGAATGCATAAGTAGCAAGTAAGATGCATTATATTGGTCTTTATATTTCAGGTACACCTGTCCTAGATAGACCCAACCCCTATGTTGACTCTCTAAAGTCAAATGTACATGATGCAAACAAACGTTCTTACTAGGGATCCGACATGAGGCTTTGTTTTTCTAGATTTTAAAAACCTGGGTTTATTGTTCTAGACCTGGCTTACCCGAGCGGACAACTTGAGCCGAGGAGGGTCAGTGTACCGGTAGCATTGCTTTCCGGCTTAACTGGTGGGGCTCCCCGCCTAAAACATGTGTGACTAAAATCCTTCACCGGGTGCCAAGCACCTCGACTATCTCAAAGAAAGCGGGCTATGTCAAGCAAATGCCCAATTTTGATTTCAGGAAGAACTCAGAGGGGGTGCGTGAGAAGAAAGTTTATATACACAGTTTAAAAATTATCAAATCGGTAAAAAGCAACATTTAGCATATTTAAGCCAAAACATCAAATAAAAATCAGATAATAAATAAGCCAAATACAACAATTATTCCAAGCTCGAATTTCTAACCCTGAACCAGCGGTTCTGGGTTATGATCCCCAGCAGAGTCGCCAGAGCTGTCACACCTCTTTTTTCACCTATACCCCGAAAGTGAGTATAATAAAGGGAGTTTTTCCAATTAAGGGACAATCAAAACATGATTCATTTTTTATTAAAGATTCAGAGTCGCCACTTGGGAGATTTATGGTGTCCCAAGTCACCGGTTGAATCCTGAATCGAGGAAAAGAATGACTCTGTATTATAGTCCGCGAACCAGAAATCCGGGTAAGGAATTTTGTTAACCTGGGAGAAGGTGTTAGGCATGCCCGAGTTTCGTGGTTCTAACACGGTCACTCAACTATCATATTCAGCTTGATTATCTGATTTTAGAACATTTTTAATCTATGTGCAAATTTTAGCTTTTAACGGCTTTTATCCAATTTTTAAAGAATGTTGAACGTCGTTTAAAACATGTCTTTGGATCGCATCACATGAAATGCACCCGAAATCCGGAACACATCTTATTCAACATTTTAGGATTTGGATTTGGGTCACATGAAATGCACACCCGAGTTTAAGAAGGTAAAATTATTAAATAACGAGCCTAAAAGAAACTAACGCATTGTTAACTTTATGAGGGTCATGAAAATTAACTAAATGGTACACGTCGAGTTCTAAATATTTTAAAAACATAATTATAGAGGGCCATACAATTTGTCAATTTTGTTTGACGCGACGCACCTCAATTTATTTTAAAGGATATTCAAACTAAAGCTCGGAGGGCCATAAACTATTTGTTGCTTACTATGGCTCACCAGATCTATTTGATAATTTAATTAATTAACCCCCAGATATGGCTAAAGATGCTAATTAAACTAATTAGGATGGCCTATAGGAGGGAAAGTGGCTCATTACATAAAGGACTTGAATTAATTCAAGAAAACCTGATGGCCCAACAAAGAAAAGGCTTGGATTCTATTCGGATAACTCTTACGATTTAGCCTTATAATTGAGCCCAAATTCGGAGCCCTGCAGCTGATGAGCTTGAGGTTTAACCTCAAACCTTCACACAGTGTAAGCAAAATCGATGCTGCAAGGGAATTCAGAGAGCCAACAACGAGGCTAACGCATATGCGAGCAAACTTGGGAATCGTTTTTAGCTTATCAAGTCAATTATAGGACGTTCAACACTGAATTGGCAAGCAATTGACATTCTATTTAACAAATAGCAACATGCAACTTATTTGTTATTTGATTCTCAAACCTAAAACCATGCAGAATACAGCCAACTATTTCAAGCTTAACCCTAACAAGGAAATTACCTCTAGAAATGAGAATGTAAAGAAAACATGCTTCTCTTGTTAAACCTATCCCAGAATTTATGACCAAAAGAAGAAGCAAGCTATGGTACATGAAGAAATAGAGTCGTTACCAACCAAGACAAAAGTCAAATACCTAATGAACATGCTTTATGATAGTTTAGCCCTTCATTCCCTTTGACTACTACCATTTCACAAGGAGTTAACAGACAACCGATAAAATGACATTTCTGAGAATCACATCAGCCACTTCAATACTCACAGTTGTAGCAAACAGAGGGTCCAATGTCCAAATAGTATTCATACCTCTTTAATACAGAATACCTATACTAACATACTACTCAAGATCTCTAAGGCATCGTGAGGTTGAACAACGAAAATAAAAACACATTGTTTATACATATTGAAAACCAAACGAAATACACAAGTTATCTAGCTTGAAAGGTACGGATTCATTGTTTAAATCCCTGTTCAATTACAAAGCTCAGCTTGTATAACCCCACTTCAAGTTCATCCATTCTCATACATTAGAAGGAGAAGTGAATACCTGGAGATTTAAACAAGGAAAGAAGAGTGAGGGCCAGCAGAGTAAAAGCAGCAGTCAACACCAGCAATAACGCATCTCAACCAAATCGAGTGCCAAAAATCGAAAGCGAGCAATCTCACTCAAATGATACCCACAACAAACCAGTTTTTTTTTTTAAAAAAAAAAAGAAAGTAAAACCCAAAACAGTGCTCCACGAGCTTAACCAAAACAATTTCAATCCAATTCAAACCCAACACCTCTAAATCAGACTTTAGATCCAATATTCAATCCCTTTTTAAACCTTAAGTGAGCACAAAATTGCTTCAGATGTAAATGAAGATGTCAAAATCAAAGCAAAGACAATGGAACAATGTTCTTTTTGCAGGTTTCAGCCATTTGGAATTTTTAAGAGTTTTCAGCTCTCAGTCTATGTGTCTAACTTATCACTCTTAAGCTTTATTCACTCTTAATCTCTATGTCTAAGATCTTAAAACTCCCTCTTATCTCGGAATCTCTCAATGTCTGTTTCCCTCAATTTTCAGACCTCCTCCCCCTTTTTTTCTATGTTAAATTGATGTTAGTTTTTATAGGTCTTAGGAAGGGCTACCCTGTCCAAAAAACAGGCTGCCTTTTTTTTTTAAAAAAAAAAAAATTCTTAGTGGCTTGTTGATCCACTTCCCCTTGTCTAAATAAGGGTCTTTGTTTTAAATACTATCTTTCTTCTCTAAAGTCTGAAAATTTAGTGTGTATCTACTGTATAGCAGGCTGTCCACTCACTTTAGACAGCTGCTATACTTATTTAAATATTTCTATATTGATTAAAGACCTTTTATCTTTTAAATATGACTTCAGATATTTGAACATGCTGTCCATTTATTCTGGACAGTTGTTCCATCTCTTTAACAATGTACTTTCAATATTGTTTTATATCCTTTTCGATATGACTTTAAGTATATATTCCGTAATGTACTTGAAATTCTTTAAGGTCTTTTAGTTATTTATTCAACTCTAGTTTTTCTCAATTAACTATAGTTATATTTTAGATGACTATATATTGTATATTTAAAACCTTCACTCAGTCACATTCTATGATTCAAAAACTCAAAGAATTAGTTGAGACTATGTTTTGTTAGTTTGAGTTGTTCTATTCTTAGTTGTCTGTCTTACACAGACTCTGAGATAAGTTTGGTTTAGGTTTTTTAAAGGTTAGTCTTAGTAGTTATGTCATTAGGGTGCTACGTCAACAAAGGTCAAGATGTGATTTATAGAGAATGTAAAGCCTAACCTAATCATCTTGAACAACCAGTCAATTCCAACTAAGCTTAAACCTATGCGAGCTAACTATTAATACCTAAATCCAATCACAATTGTTACATAAAAGAAAGAAAGCTCGGGTCATTTTGTCTAGCTAATACATGTTGGGGACACAATTTATCAAGGGAAACTAAAGAAACAACTCTTATTATCATACGTCTAAACGTTCTTCGTTTAAAACAAACCATCAAAATAGATAGAAAAAGGAGGGAACGAGGCAGTAGTGAAATCATTCAAAGAAAAACGAAAGAAACAGAAAGATGATATTGATAACCTATTCATGAAATACTAAATGAAAAGCAACAAGAAAACACAGAGAGGGAGGTGAGAAATAACCGTTTAGGGTTTTGACAAAAACATCGAGCAACTCATCGGTGATTGGCCGGACTCCGATAGGCTTCAAAATGGATCAAACCCTCATGAATAAATATCTCTCGTTGAGAGCTACTGACTCATGTAGGTCTGAACCATTAATTATCTCCGAGTCGACTAATACTGATTTTCTAGGTTTTTCAGTTCTTAGATTTGAAATTACTCTAAATTGGTTGACTTTTTTTTAGGGAAATAGGCTAGAGGAAGTGAAAGAGGAGACATGAGGGATCGTCAGGTGAAATTTTCGTGAGGTTTGCAGGTTGCTCCGCCGGCGGAGGCGATTTCCGGCAGCAGAGCCGCGATGTAGATGGCGGATGGAGGCGGGGATAAGGCAGAGACCGGCAAGGTTCGAGAGCCGGTCTCGAAGGATCTAGGAGGGGGTATGTAAATTGGGGGGCTGGGTGGGTTCTGAGGGGTTTGGTATTATTAAAATTGGGGAATTAACATGGACCATTGGATCAATGAGATCCAACGGTTGAGATGTGTTAATGCCAAAACGGCGTCGTTTGGTGATAAGTGGGGAGACTGGTTATTGGGGCGAGTATTTGGGCCGGTTTGGGTCGGGTAACGCCGGGTTTTGTGATTATTTTGTTTGGGCTAGGGATTAATTCGGCCCAAATCCAATTTCTTCCAATTCTTTTCCTTTTCTTTTATTTTCTAAAATTCTAACTAAAAATAAAAATATAAACCAAGTTTAATTATTGATCAAATTATCCTAAAACACTACTTAGTTCCAAATTATAATCATCACAAATATTTAACTACCAAATCACATAATGAAACACCAAAATGCAAAGTGCATTATTTTTTATATTTTTCTTCATTTTATAAAAATGAGTAATTTACTATTTTTCTCAAAAATTATAAAATTACATCCTAAATGCAAATGCCACCTATTTTTTGTATTTTTCATTAATTTAGACAGAAGAAACATGCAGAGACAATGCAACCAATAGCGGAAAATACCACAAAAATTCACAAAATTGCACATAAAGGAAAAATTATTTCATTTTGAATTCTTTGGGAGTAATTCATGTGAGGCAAAAATCACGTGCTCACAAAAGTTTGTAAGTTTGTCAGTCAGTCCTTTCCAGTTTGTTTTGTCGTCTTTTTAAAGTTTGTAAACTTTTTCCAAGTATTGTGATAAAAGCAGTTGTTTTGTGAAAATATTTGGCTACGTATTTTTACATCGGCCAGAACTATGCATGGTCTGATTCATGCAGGGACATGATAGGTAGGCGATCCACATAAGATTCGACCGCCACTAAAAAAAAAAAGAAAAAAAAGGGGAAAATGAAAAATAAATAAAATAAAGGAAAGTTTGAGAGACATTAAAAGAAGAACCACAATTATGAGAAGCCGGAATGACGCACGCAACTGAAGCAAATGCATGATAGAAATGGTTAACTTCTTAGGTACATTGCATCCTTAATATGCGTTTACCTAATTGTTAAAAAAGCCTAACGCTAACAAGATGCTCCCATTTTGTTCATTTTCAATAACCAGAACGGTGGTTGGTTTGTGGTAACTCTTCTCTACGACACAAAGGCAAAAGGAAATGGCAGAGAACAACAAAACTGAGTTGGTTGATACCGATGGCCAAGAGCAGTTGGTTGAACAGGACACTAGTTTGGCGGATGAGGCGAGAATGTTAAGACATCAGATAATAAACATGTATCAGGCTTGGATGGTTGGGAAGGCACCACCACCGCCACCACCTGGTTTCTCAGATGCTGTCCTTACCCAAACTTTGGCATCTCCCAATCACCCTAGTATCTCCATCACTCTTCCTCCAAGTTCTGGGAGGCTGAAGAACATAGAACAATCCTTAAAGAACGTGCAAGGGACATGAGACGAAGGCAGCTTGTATTACCAAGAGTTGTGTACACTCCCTAACATCCGCCTGCTCGCAAGGTTTAAAGTACCAAAGTTCAGTTTGAATAAGGAATGCGAAGATCCGGTAGTCCATCTGAGGGAATACTTCAAGGAAATGAGGAATGTTGGCGAGAAAGACGATTTGCTAATGGCGTACTTCAGTAAAAGCTTTACTGGGGCAGCTTTGGAATGGTATAATTGTTAAGATGTCGGCAAGTGGCATACATGGGAT
Organism: Nicotiana glauca; assembly: GCA_026770625.1. NCBI lineage: Eukaryota > Viridiplantae > Streptophyta > Magnoliopsida > Solanales > Solanaceae > Nicotiana > Nicotiana glauca. The sequence goes on along the minus strand of MU767471.1, from coordinate 136,291 downwards.
GACATGGCTCAGGATTTTGTACGACACTTTCAGAATAATACAGACATTGTCCCGGATCACTCCTCCGTATATCAGATAGAAAAGAAACCTAAAGAAGGTTTTAGGAAGTGCTGGCTCAGATGGAGTGAACAAATTGCTCGGGATAATCTTTCCATGGAAAGAAAGGATGTTGTAGAGCCCCGCCAATGACAAAGTCCTGTGGTCGTCCTCGCTAAACACCCTCAGCCTCCATATCAACCCCGTGGATATCCCATAAATCCTCCCGACCATTACTTCTCTCCATAAAACCCCATAAATCGTACATCACTTCCCAGATATCCTGTCCATGTTGCACCACCATATGCTCTATATCCCCGAGGCCCGCGATGGTCTGCACCGTTGCCACAAATATCTCATCAGGCGTATCAACCACCTATCCGCAAAATATTTCAATTGAGGCCAAAGTATAAAATAAAAAGACTACTGAAAAAAGAGAATGCTTTTGGGGAATCTTATGCAAGTTTTTTTGAAAAGCTAAAGCGTTCTGGCCTGATTGAGACGCTCCTCGGATATACTCCAACCCACATGCAAAAGACTTTGATCCTACTGTACGATGCATATACCACTCTAATGTCCAAGGGCATAGCATAGAGAATTGTCGTTCTTTGCATAAGGAAATAGAAAGATTGATTCGCGAAGGGGTAATTGTGATCACTGACAGTAACAGAAAGTAGGTGAATCCTCTTAGGGACGTGTTGACTAAAGTTGATGATATTGAAATTCACAATGGTATTGGAAATACTGATAAAGAAGTCAGTGGCTAAGATTTTGAGTTTGGTGATTGGAAAGACGCTCCATTTCTTGTCAACCGGAGAGGAGCTTTGGTGGCTTAGTTTGTTGTCATTTCTGTTGTCCGGGTTATTTCAGGGCTGTAATCTGGATATTGTTTTGTAACTCAAGCCTCTCTATTTTTTTATTTTTTCCAGTTCTTTTGGTCATAGTATATCATTTAGTGTCGTCTAGGTTTGTCTAAGGGTTGTAACCCCAGTTTAGTTTTCTTGTCTTGGTTGGTCCTACTGTTCCATCGTTTAATGCAATGTACTGTTTTCTTTTATTTCTAGTCATTTTCTTTTGTTCTCCCCTCTTTACAGTTCTTTTCCTGTCGACTCTAGTGACATGACATGCACACATAGTTCTAGGCCTAATCTTAAAGGTTAATCATGAAGCAATTGGGAGATGATCGGGACACTTGAAGGAAATAAGAATAGACTGAGATCATTTGAAGCCCAAACCGTGTAAAACTGGGGCTGATAGAATATAAAGAAACCTTATGTTTCATGCCGCATCAGTTGGAAATTAAAGAAAAAGTTTGGCCAAATTTACATGGGGTTGTTCCTCGTAATGAGAATGAGAGTGTTGCCCAATGGTCTTTTAAACAGATGAAGAAAGCAAATGTGTGAATATAGCTATCAAGTCTAGCACGGTCAGAAGATGTAACAAACGTTTGTTTAATCATGCTGTTTGTGCTTGGCATGTTTTGAAGATTGGAATGACGAAGGCATTTTATTCTGCTATCTAAACACTTTATCCTTCGTTACCCCTTTGAGCCTTAATTGCTTTCTTTCATACCCCTCTTTCGGAATCAGTAGCAAATATTAGAGACACAAGCATGAAAGATAAGGAAAAAGAAAGATAAGAAAAAAAAAGAGAAAAAAAACTAAGCAACAAAAGAGAAAAGAAGGAAAGAAAAGATAAGAAAAAGAAAAAGAAAAATAGTAATAAGTGAAAAAAGACTATAACAACAAGGAATTGGGTGAACTACGTTCGACCTGATTCATCTTAAGTATACGTATGCAGCTTCACGGCTTGGTCATAGTGGGACAAAAATCAGAAATTCCCCAAGCAAGAAACTGGGGCAGAAGTTGTGGTTGTTGTAAATAAATCTGGTTCCGAAGGTTGTAATTTTAAACCCATGTTCATTTGTTTTGAGCGTCTAATACCCTTTCTTTCTAGCCCTATCCAAAAGCCCACGTTACGGTCCAAAGAAAGACCTTCTGATCAGTCTTCAAAAGATGCCAAGTTGAGCAAGTAAAAGATGATTCATACCAAGGGAAACACTACGGTCCAAATAAGAAAAATAAAGAAGAGAGAGTCTTATTGGTAAAGACCCTCACGGGCACCGTAAGGCGACGAAAGCTGAAAAGAATAAAAGAAAAATGAGAGAGTCTCATTGGTAAAAGCCTTCACGGGCACCTTGAGGCGACTGTAAGGAGAGAGAAAGACCAAAAAGAGAGAGACTTGATACTGAAAACCATTCAGGCACTACAAGTCAAAATCAGGATTGTGAATCAGATTGAATAGGTGAAGCATGGAAGTCCCGTTTCACGAAAAAAGGGGTACGACAAGGGTTGAACATCAGAATTACTTAACAGAATAGGCCGCAAGTGCATGTCATGGTCATTAGAGTTGGTGTCCACATCCGATAGGTTTCTACTTTGTAGTAGTTATTTTGTTAGGAATCATCCTTTTCCTTCGTCCTTTATTCTATTTTCCTTTTTTTTTGTTCACTCCTTCTTCTTGAGTCTGTCTGGTCAGAGCAAGTGAGAAATGACTCCAAAATTTGCCATCAACTTTCTAATTACACAAGACGAGATCTGGCTAGTACATCAAGGTGGTATAAGTCAGGAAAGAACAACTAATGCACTGAGCTGGTAATAATCAACATGCTTTGAGATCCCTGCAAAATACAAAGGTTTGGTCCATATTAGTTCATGGAGTGGTTGGAATGAGACATATGCAGGATATCGGGTGAATGGATCAAAGCTATATTCTGTGATGAGATTGACAAAAAGGGTGGACCAGTGACAAGAAAGATATTCCAAGCAGAAATCAAAGGTTATAAACGTCTAGGCCAAAGTCAGCGGCTTAAATCACGAAAAAAGCGACATACGCACTGAAGTTGGTAATAATCAAAGTGCTTTGGGGATCAGATGAAACATAAAGGGTGGTGGATATCGGTCCAGGGGAAATGCAACAAATCAAAGATATTCGGGTTCAAACGAAGAGAGATATTTCTGGGTTAAGTTTTATAAAAGAAGTTCTTAGTCAAGGAACTAGCAGGATTTTCGGATGGAAAGCAGTTGCCATGTCAAGTAAATGAGCAACAGACTTCCAGGCCAAGGACAGTAGTTTAAGTCAAGAAAGAACAACATACACATGGAGTGATTGGACTGAACGTGACTCGGGGTTCATGTGAGACACAAAGGTCAGTTGGGTGCCGACTCATGAGCAATGCAACAAATAGAGGATATTGGGTCTGAACGGAGAAAAGGTATTTCAGTGATACGGATGACAGAAAAAGTGGTTAATCAATAAATAGGCAAGATCTTCAAGTGTAAATCAGGTATCATGGAAAATATATGGGGCCAGATAAGAGGACTAGAAATAATAGTTGGGAAGTTTGTGACTAAGGAGTAGTCGGAAAGTCGGAAGTTCTCAACCAAGTTCAAGACAGTCGGACGAAGAAGAGCATGGAGAGGAGCGAAGAGAAAACCATCTCCAGCAAGAGTATCACAACCAACCACCACATTTTAAACTAACGAGATTTTTCTTTGATTAAAACAGGGGCAGAAAATCTCGGTTATTTCGGAGGAACCTACCGTAAGGAAAGGCAAACACCAAAGCAGTTTCGAGGGAAGACTAGTCAAGTTTCAAGGGAGAGCAAGACGACTTAAGTTTTAAAGGGAAAGCAGTTTCGAAGGAAGAAAATTTAAGTTTTAAAGGAAAATGGTTCAAGATGCAAGGGAAAACAATGTCAAGTAACAAAAGAAGACATTTTAAAGTTTTCAAGTCAGGAGCCCGCCTGGAGAATAGAGGTGTACTTTTAAGTTTTGAAGTTGGGAGCCCGCCTGGAGAATGGAGGCATACCTTTTAAGTGTTGAAATCGGGAGCCCGCCCAGAAAACAAAGGCGTACTTTTTAAGTTTTGAAGTCGGGAGCCCACCCGGAGAACGGAGGCGTACCTTTTAAGTTTTGAAGTCGGGAGCCCGCCCGAAGAACGGAGGCGTACCTTTTAAAGTTTTGAAGTCGGGAGCCCGCCCGGAGAACAAAGCGTACCTTTTAAGTGTTGAAGTCTGGAGCCCGCCCGAAGAACAGAGGCGTACCTTTTAAGTTTTGAAGTCGGGAGCCCGCCTGGAGAACGGAGGCATAACTTTTAAGTTTTGAAGTCGGGAGCCCGCCTGGAGAACGGAGGCATACCTTTTAAGTTTTGAAGTCGAGCCCGCCCGGAGAACGGAGGCGTACCTTTTAAGTGTTGAAGTCTGGAGCCTGCCTGGAGAACAGAGGCGTACCTTTTAAGTTTTTGAAGTCAGGAGCCCGCCTGGAGAACAGAGGTGTACATTTTAAACTTTTGAAGTCAGGATCCCGCCTGGAGAATAGTGGCATACCTTTCAAGATCAAGAAGTCAGGAGCCCGTCCGGAGAGCAGAGGAAGAAGACAATGATCAAGAGAAGACAGTTAAAGGATCAACAATTAGGTACCCGCCCTACAAAAAGGAAGAATATATCGAGAAGTAGGTGCGAAGCGACAACAATGGATTCCACCAAGAGAATACAAGACAACAAGGCAACAAGAATCACAAGATCTAGTTTGAAGGTCTAAGATAGGATTTTTGTAATTCATAACCTAGTCTAGCTTCTTTATTTTTCTTTTAGCATGGTGTAATAAGGGGATCAGCAAGTAGCAGCAACAACAACAACAGTAAAGCATAGATTCATGGTAGTCCCAGCTACCAAAACTTCCCGAACTACATTGACCTGATTCCTTTTTAGCCAAGGATATATAGGAAACCTTTGAAATAGGGGTTCGGTCAAATATTTCAAAAATGCTTCACGCGGAGTATTCAAAACTAGCAAAAATCACTTGTATCCGCTCATTTGTCTTTACACGAAAACTCTTCATGTTTACGAGCAAAGAGGGGCAGCTGTGAGCACGTGATTTTTGCCGCACATGAATTATTCCCATAAAACTCAAAATAAAACAAGTTTCCTTTGTGCGCAATTTTGTGATTTCTTGTGGTATTTTTTGTCATTATTTACATTTGTCCGGGCATGTTTATTTGTTTTATATTAATGAAAAATACAAAAAATATGTGGCTATTGTATTTATATTTTTGAGCATTTCAGAATTAATTGTTAAACTAAGTGTTTCGGGAAAATAGAAAAATCAATATAATGTATTTTGCATTGTTTCTTAGTAATTAATGTCGAACCTCGTGTTGTCTTTTAATTTGTTAGTTAACTATGTGTGATAGTTATTAATAAGTATTATTTAGTATTTTTAAGTTGATTAGGTTTTATATTTTTGATTAAGGACTTTAGGTTTAATTTTGAGGAAAATTTAGGAATAAAAGAAAAGAATTAATAGAAGTAAAGAAGAGAATTCAGAATTGGGCCAAATCATATATTTTCCGGAAGCCCAAACCAAAACACACCCAAAACCCACTCAAACAGGCCCAATCGACGCCCCTATCATGGTCCAAATTGATTAAGCTTTTCGACCATCCAAACGATGTCATTTTTGTCACACTCAATCTGGACACTCGATCTCATTAGATCGAACGGTTCAGTCCGTCTCCAGCATTAACGAAACGACATCGTTTTGGGTTGGTTGATCTAAACCGTTAACATCCACTTGATCCAACGGTCCCAAATGTTCCACCCTCACTCGATCCAGCCCCGACCCACTTTCCCGGACCGACCCACTCCCCAAACTGGCCAAAACGACCCCGTTTCACATAAGTGAACTGATCCAAGCCGTTGATCTCAGTTGATCCAATGGTTGGATTAAATTCCACCCTGCATATAAAAGAAAACACCACACCCCACCCCCCAGAACCCCCACCCCTCTCTCATCTCTAACAAATAAGAGACAACCCTGTCTCTCGCCGCCTTGCCCCACCGCCTTCCGCCTACCGGAAATCGTCTCACGGCGATTCCGGTAGCCCAAACAACCCCATCTTTACACCATAGTCCCCCTCGACCTCCCCATTTCAAATACCCAATCCGTTTCCCTTGAAGGTCGCTCGATCTTCTCGAATAATAGATCGAAACCTCGGAACTTTAGTAGCCGCCACCTTTCACCCTCTTCTCCGGTGGCGGCGCCACCTCTCCTTAGCCCCAAATCAACACCAAATGTCCACCCAACCTCCCTCACCATGAATACCTAACCCTTATCCTTTGAATCATCCTGGAACCCCTCGAATATTACATTAAAGGTCCAACCCTAAAACCCCAAAAATCCAAAATCAAATTTTTTGCGGTTGATTTCGGTCGAATGTGATGTTAATCATTTGTTCTCTATGAGAACATACGATTAATATTAGATTTGACCAGAAATCCAAAAGTTTGAATCTTCAAGTCACGTTTCTTCACAGTTCGAGGTGTTCATTATGTATTCTGCTCAACTTTTCATTTATATTATTTTTTTTCTATTCTATTTTTGTCCTACTCCTTTATTTTTATTTTTGTTTTTGTTTGTTTGATTAGTTTGTTTTATGATTTTTCTTGTTAGTTCTTCGAATTTATAGACTTTTTTATTGATTTTATTTGGCTTGACCAATACTTTAGACTCACATAATAGTAGTTCTTAAACTAATTCGTGCAAGTTTTGTTTTAAAAGATTAATTTGTTTCGATTTTAGTTTTTAGAACTATTAGGCAGACTGTAATGATTTTGTTTGGGTAGGAGTTTGAATAGCTTTGATTTGTGAATACTGGGAACTTTCAGAATGTTAATAAGGTTTTTAGGGTTAATTTGAGAATTGGAACTCAGTGTTATGCCAGCATTGGTTGTCAGGGCACACCTGGATTAAAATATAGGCTGCCCATACCAATGGATTAAAATAATGGGAAAGGGGATCAATAGTGGAAACTGACACTCTGTTTTAGTGTCTTTAGAAGTGGGAAAATCAGAGACTGATGGGGGATTTATTTTCTTAATTGGTTAAGTGCTCTTAAGAGTTGGAAAAGGGTTTGAGTTTGGGTATAAATACAGAGGTATAGGGGGAAAGGTGGATAGACCTGAGAGACCTGAAAAGAGCAGACTTTGAATACTGAAAGGAGAGAGTTTTAGAGATTGAAAGAGGAGAGAGCTGAGAGCTAGAGCATGGGAGACGTTCGGAAAACTGAAGAAAAACTAAGAGTTTAAGGCAATTTTCAAATATTTAGTTGAGAGGGAAAGACTGATATTGATATAGGAAGATATAAAGAGAGATATTAAGAAAGAACATTGGAATACACACGTAGAAATACAATTCCACTGTTCCATTGAAGTTCTTGATCTAATTTTTAGTTTTGAATTTGCTGGGAAAAAAAACAGTTGTTACATTGAGTCTCCAATTTTTTGAACCTTAAAAGCTTTCCATTCCTGCACAATTTTTGATTCTTTGTAAGTTTGAAAATGGACTAAGTCCGGGCATTGAAAGAGCTGTGTTAAATTTGAAGATTGGTTTCTTCTTTCCGAGTGGATTTCATTTTTTATTACTGGTTGAATATGGGTGGATTTCTGTTAATGCTGGCTGCTGGTTTGCTATTGTTATTGCTGCTTCACTTCTGACTTCCCTCTTCCATTTCCAGGTACTTGTTCTGAAATCCTGTATCATAGTTGAAGTATGAAATGAAATTGGGAGCTTAAACAACTTCAAGTTGCTCTGCTCAGCAGTTTAGTTTTGTTTATTATTTATTGAGTTTTGCTTGATGCATCATATTCTGTTGGATAATGTTGGTATCATTCTGAAAGCTATATTGAATTCCATCTGATGGGATATTGTATCTTCTAGCAAGTATCCTGTAGTTAAATGGTGAATGTTTGAAAGTATTCTGAAGAAATTGGCGCATAGCTTATTTAGTTGCATATGCAGTTAGATCAGGCTAAATGGTATGAATTGAGTATGTATCCTATTGATAAGTAGGTGTCATTTTATCTTGTGATTCTTGTAAGCATGTTTAATTTAGATTAGTTGGTTCAATACAGAAGATTCAGCTAATGGGTTAAATTTTGTAGCATCAGTGTATTTTGGTGTTGATTATGAGCATATTTAAACTAGGTTTGTTGGGTGTAAAGAAGAATGTTTTCATCATGTATTTTGGTTGTTGATTATGACCATGTTTAAACTAGGCTTGTTAGGCTTAGCTGGTGTTGGGCTTGTTTCGAGCCCAAGTGGGTTCTGGCCCGACCTGGCCATCTTCAGAAGTTATGAAGGCTTCATCTTGCAAGCATCAATAGGAAATAGCCATTTAATTTCTTATTTGGCTTCACGATAGGTCAGAGCCAAATTCTGAAATTAAAAACCAAAAATAGACTTCACTTAGTCTTAATTCTATAGTTGAAATTGAGCATTTTTTCAGACAAATAAATACAATTCTTTAGTCTCGTTTCATTATCGGGTCAATGTAGTGGTAGGCAACGAAAACATTTAATTAGGGCCCTCGTAAGTTAATGTAGAAACCTGTTGGCTAAGTATAATTCGAGGCACACCATGCCGAAAAAAAAACTGCATGGCCCTCAGTTTAATTAATCTTGTACTGATCCTTAGAATTCGAGGTGTGCCATTTAGCAAATTTCCATGGACCTCGTAAAGCTAAAAACGCGTAGTTGCTTTAGGCGCATACTTTAATAATATTACCTTCTTAAATTCGGGTGTGCATTTCATGTAACCCAAATCCAAATCCTAAAACGTTGAAAAGAATGTGTTTCGGATTGCGGGTGCATTTCATGTGACGTAATCCCAAAACACATTTTAAATGACGTTCCATCTTCCTTAAAATTAATTAAAATTGGTAAATAATTTAAAATTACATACAGGTTCAAACTATATCAAAATCAGATAATTAAGCTAAATATAACAGTTGAGCGACCGTGCTAGAACCACGGAACTCGGCAATGCTTAACACCTTCTCCCGGGTTAACATAATTCCTTACTCGGATTTCTTGTTTGCGGACTGTTAAACAGAGTCAATCTTTCCTCGATTCGGGATTCAACCGGTGACTTGGGACACCATAAATCCCCAAGTGGCGACTCTAAATCTTTAATAATAAATCCCGTTTCGATTGTTCTTTAATTGGAAAAACTCCTCTTTATTATACTCCTTCCGGAGGTGTAGTGAAAAAGGAGGTGTGATATATAAATACTACCCTAAAATTTTAGGGTTAAGTAACCTTATAACCTTTTATTTATTTATCAAACTGACCCTTATAATCTTCCGCCTCTCTTCATAGCTCAGTGCCTCAGTTCTCTCGAAGTCTTTATCTCAGTCCGACGCTGACCAAGCTTCCACCTCTCGTCTTCACTCTTCATCCCAGTCCTCTCAAAGTCTCAAGTCAGTGAACTCCAAGTCCTCTCGAAGTAGAAGACTAATCTCGAAGTCTCAACTCCAAAGTCTTCACATTCGATTTCCAATCAAGAGCAAACGATGCAAAATCCTAATAGATGATAAGCATGGAATTCTCTCTACTATTAGTTATTATTGGTTTCATTGTTTCTTTCCACCTCTCTCTTAGAGCTCAAATGTGATGTTTTCCACCTTTTATTTCACAGCAGAAATCAAATAATGTTTGTTTTTTTGTGTTTTGTTGGTGTGAGTTAGAGAGAAATTACAATGTTCTGTTTTGTTCTATTTTTTTTTCTATTTTTGTTCTGTATCAATTTGTCTTTATGTTCTATTTTTTATCTCTCTTTCATTTTCTATTCTTCTACTTCTGATTTTATTTTGAATTTTTGTTTGTTTTGGTAGATGGAAAACAAGGCAGAGACACAGAATGAACTTCAAATTGTTGAAAAATTTGGTGAAAGTAATGCTTCAACTGATTCCAAAACCAACAACAGTGAATCTCAATCTGGTTCGAAGAAAAGAAAAATGGTTAAAGAAAGATCAAAAGCTTGGCGCTACTTGAACAAGTTCACTGATGTCAAGGCTGTGAAAAAACGAGATGTAAGTTATGTAATATTTCAGATTGTGGTTTTGTTTGGAGATGAATGGTGTTTACTTTCCAGTAACAGTTATGTGGAGAACTGGAGATGAATGGATTTTTGTTCGCATTCTGAAAATGCTCTTTGGTTCTGTAATGTGTAATACCTTATGTTTCAGATCCATGCCTCTCTTTGTGCAATAAGTAAAGAAGCTGGAATCTTGAATTGGACAATGGTGTCCTAAATGTTGTAAGTTGAAAGTATGCGGCAAATGATGTTAAGCTCTTTTCATACACCTATATATTCTTTTATAATCTTTCATATGTGTGTAAATTGAACATTGTTAAGTTCGAACAAGTATATGGAAAGTGATTGCTCAATTTATAGTTGGAAAGTGATTGCCAGCATCTATTTATGTACTTCGAACAATTACTCCAGTGAGTGACAATCCAATCCGACAATCCCAAAAAATTATCCGATCCAAAGTTTAAAATCCGATCCGATCCAATGTTAATTCGGATAGGATTCAAATTGCCTTTTTCAGAATCCGAAATTCAAAATCCGAATTCGAAATATGCTAAATCTGATCCGATCCGATCCAATCCGTGCATAGCCCTAAAACTATTGGGGATGGCTAGTGAAAAAGGGAGGGAATAACTGTGCAAAAGGTAGATACCCTGCCTATAGGTTTATGAATTCTGCATTCATATAGATATCCTACCTATAGGGGTTTCTTCCTGAATTTATGCACTAGCATTAGATACCATGTTTAATCCTGCATTCATATAGATATCTTGCCTATAGGCTTCTGAACTTCTGCATTCATATAGATATCCTGCCTATAGTTTACTTGTGAATTTCTGCATATCATATAGATAACTTGTCTATAGGAACTTATGAATTTCTGCATATCATGTAGATAACTTGTCTATATGAACTTATGAACTTTTGCATTCTCATTTAAATGACATGCCTATAGGAATTTCTGCACTCATATATACATACCATGTCTATATGATGCACATACATGTAGATAATACGACTATAGGTTCTTTCTGGTTCTTTCATACTCATCTCTAATTAGGCAAATGTGTTTATATGCCTTAATAACTAATGTAATCAGATATCATTCTCGTAAATAAAAAATGCAACACCTAGATGGTATGATGCAGGATTGCTGCACTTCTCTATGTCTATAACAGTGTTTAAAGTCAACAAACACGTAAAAAGCATGCCTATAGGGTTTCTAATCAAATATGAATCGCCTCACTCGTTTGTAAGTTTAAACTGTCAACAGTAATGCATTATCAATTGCAAAATCTGTACTCCTTCTGTTAAAACTGGCAACCTTTTTCCTAAATCAATCTACATTCAGCTTACCTCTTTGTTTATGAAATCAGTAGATATCATGCCTATAGGTTTTCGTCTAACACTTAGGCAAGCCTTCAGGTAAAAGTTATAAACTACACCAGTCTTTATTAATTACAACCAGCGGGCATGTTTACTTCCGACTTCTTGTCTGAAGATATGTGATCAATCAACATGCTTTAACTTTTAAGTTTAATCAAACCCTAATCAGTACGTGCAAGACATGCTAAACTGTATGCTTTTCTTTGATCTAAGGAGGCCTGTTTGAGCCTTATTTATTTATGTGCTTTCCCCAGATTTGCTATATGTGTTTTGACTGTCGCCTTAGAATGTTTTACCTTTGAAACTATAAAAAACCCAACATCCCTTCCCTTTAGGATTAGTAGTCCTAAATGCCTCCGGGACTGATATGATTGGGGCAGGTAATATCATGAAATAAGTAAAAAGAGACCATTCCGCGTTTAATACCTTAACGACGTGGGAAATGGTAGATATACCACAGTATAACACCACGTGTATAAGTGGTTACTGGGTGTTGTGTGGGGTGATCCATATTATTTATAAACCTAGGACCCCTCTCTCTTGTACTTGTTTCATTGTTTACTTTTGAATTTCAAACTATTTTTTTCTCAAAATTCAGCTTTCCTTCCGTTTCTTTTAACTGCATCAATTTGCAACCATTATGTGAAATCCCCTCTTATTTGAAAGCCTTACTTGCTTACATGTTATTTGTACTTAAAGTCACAACCGTAGCTTGGCCGGGAACCACACTAGTGGATTCTGCGGGGTGCCTAACACCTTCCCCTCAGAATAATTTCAAGCCCTTACCCTATCTCTGATTATTCAAACAAAACCCTTCTTAGTGTCCTAATGCACTTAAATCATTAGGTGACGACTCTTCAATTCTCTTAAACCCAAATCCCAAAAGGGAACGAGTTGTCCTTCCAAATGTCATCAACCCGATTTTGCGAGAAAAAGGGGGCGCGACAGTAGTGCGGCTCTGAATTCTGCTATACTCGTCTGGATGAAGTCCATACACAATCCATTTCTTGGCCTTAACATTATTTTCCCACTTTTTTAAGTCCTCGCCAGTGCAGTCAGCTCTAGTCTTTGGCACATCCACTCCTTCAATATTCTTCTTCATGGTAGTCAGGGGACCATCAGTAACAATGTCCCAGAGTTCATAGTCCTCTCCTAGGATATGATCTCTTATTCTATTTTTCTAACAGGAGTAGTACTGGACATTAAAGAGTAGAGGTCTAGTAGTAGATTGTCCTTCCTAGTTTCCAGGTGGTGCACTCATCTTGATATGTTCTTAAGGTGTTCACATCTTCAAGGATAACTCACTCTGCTACCAATTGATGCTTTATACTTCAATACCACACAGGGGGGTGATTTGTATGGTGCCCAATTTTTCGTTTAACCTGATTATTGAAGAACCTGGTTCTTCTATGTGTTCTAACTACTATTGTTGCGGAATAATAAGTACATAAATTAAAGAACACATATATTTTACGTGAAAAATACCTTGATCAAAAGGTGAAAAACCCACGACCTACTTTCCAGTAGGATTTTCCCAAACTATCCACTAAAATCACTGAGCCAAAAATTGCATTTACAAAACTCTTTTGTAAACCTAGGATTAATTCTAATCCCGTTGTAGCACACAACCTCAATTGTTGCAACAACTTCAAGTTAACTCTAACTTGAAAACTATGAGTACCTAATATAATTTCTTCTAGATAAAGCTGAAAGGTACAATATGAAATCACCTACTACAATTGAACTAGAACTAAAGATAGACACTTGGAACTGGTTCTTCTATCTGGTTCAAGTAGCTTCAGGATTGCACGCTTGAATCACACATAAATTGCTTGCAAAATTGCCTTGCTATTTTGCTCTCAATTCACGTTTAACTTCTACTTATGTGAATTACCTGTAAAAGAGAACAACACTGATATTTATGGCGTTAGTAAGTAGAGATTGACTAGAAGTCTGATGCTGCTCTTCCTTGGTGGAAGAGTTCTAGTTAATCTCATCCTCTAACTCTATCCTTCTCTTAAGCCGTGTTCTCTTTGTGTAAGGAGTCTTTCTCCTTATCCAACATGCAACCTTTTTGATCATGACCATGATATATCACTTCGGGTAAGTTAGGTTTATCTCCTTCACGTGCATCTCACATGCTTGAGTTGACCATATTTGTGCCTCACTAGGATGGACCTGGTCCATGTCTGAGTTCCTTTGTTAGTCTTCAAAACTCACCTTTACTTGGGCCAACATAAATAATTCACTTCCATTATCAGTTCTTAGTTTTTTAACAGTAGTGGAGAACACATTACTTACTTGAGTAAGAAAATCTCTTAGAACAATTGCTTTTGACTTGCAATTCAAGAGAAATATCCAAGTAAACCTGCTATGATCATCAACTATGGTGACAAAGTAACTTTTACCATTATGTTTAGGTATGTTATATGGTCCCCAAATATCATAGTGAACTAGTTAAAAAATAGACTTAGATGTAATATTACTTATCTGGAAAGGCATCTTGATTCGTTTAGCAACAGGACATACAGTACAAGGCTGACAAAGAACTCTTGTTGTCAGCTTATTCAATGCTTCTATCTTCTTTATTATGTCTATAGGAGCTTGTCCTAATCTCTTATGTCATAAACTGCAAGTACTAGAGACAGATACTCTAGAGGAAGTACTGGAAGTAGATGGAGGAATAGAGGCATCACTTGCTGAAGAAGTAGGCACATCATTTGCTGTGTTGACACACTTATTTGTTGACTGAGATGAGTTTGATATAGATGTACTCCCACACAATATGTACAAACCATGTTCTTCTCTACCAATTGCCTTTACTTGACCATTGGAGAGGTCTTGGAAGATACAGAAGTCAAGGAAGAAGCCAACCATACATTTTAGTTCCTTAGTAAGTTTCAAAACTGAAAGTAGGTTGAACTTAAAATCAGGGATATACAAGACATTACAGATTTTCCAATTGCTCAATAGAGAAGCATTTTATATGTGTGACACTGATGTGTCATAACCCCAACCCCGAACCCGGTCGTGATGGCGCCTCTTGTGAAGACAAGGCCAGCCAATAAATAATTTCTCAGTTTTAAATAGTTAATTAGCGTAATAATAGTCTAAACATAGTTAAATAACACGAAATAGCAGAAAACTAGCCGGACACAGCCTAAACCGGGGTGTCACAAGTCATGAGCAACTATGAATCCTGATACAAGTTTACTAAGTACGATATCTGGTACAACTGTTTGAAAAAACATAGAAAATATTAAGATAAGGGAGACACAGGAGTTCCGGATGCCAACAACTACCTCGTAGTCTCCAAATCACCGCCTGGACTGGAGAAATCAACACTCCGGAGCGGAACTAACAATGCCTGAATCTGCACACACGGTGCATGGAGTAATGTGAGTACTCCGACCTAGTGAGTAACAAATATAAATAATGACTGAAGATAAGAAATCACATAAAGTACAAGGTATTCTATAATCAAGCAGTAAAACATCATTTGAAAATAGTAAATCAGTAAAAATCCAGTAAAACTTATTTCAACAGGTAAAAACAGGTAAATAAGTGTGAAGTAACAGATAGAAGTTTGCCCCTCGGGCTCAGTATCCACAAATCCGCCCCTCGGGCCATATCTCAGTACAGTGCCAGCCCCTCGAGCTCAATCTCATATCTCAAATGGGTACCCGTGCTCACTGGGGTGTACAGACTCCTGGAGGGGCCTTTTACGGCCCAAGCGCAATCACAAGCCACTTCGTGGCATCAAATCTAGGCCCTCGGCCTCATATCAATCAAGCCACCTCATGGCATATATGTAACTTAGGCCCTCGGCCTCAAATCAGTATCAGTGTTCCTCACAATGTAGGCCCTCGGCCTTACTCAGTCCAAAAATCATCACAAGCCCCTCAGGGCATTAGTAAAATAGCATTTCTCAACCCAAAACATCATTTAAAATATTATTTAAGTCTCAAAACTGAGTAAAATGGATGAGTAGTAAAACAGTGGAAAATAACATGACTGAGTTCAAGTAATAAGTCCAAAGCAGTGAGGAAATAGTATTAAAAATCCCCGAAGTGTCCAAATAGTTGGCACGAAGCCTAAATATGGAAATCAACCCAAATCATGATGATAATGAATAAGTTTCAGTCAAATACGCGTTAAAATCATTAATTGTGATGGACCAAGTCACAATCCCCAATAGTATACGACCCCGCGGTCGTCATCATGAACGTGTGTAACCTCAATATAGTACTACAATATGCAAATCCAGGGTTTCAAACCCTCAAAGCATCATTTACAATCATTACTCACCTCGAACCGGCTAAATCTCTAGCTCGCGACGCCTTTTCCCCTCGAATCGGCCTCCACGCGCGTCAAATCTATCCACAATCAGAATGAATACATCATAATATGCTAAGGGAACAAAGCCCAAGTGAAAACAATCAAAAAAATACAAAAAATCCCAAAATTAGCAAAACCCGAGCCCCGGTCCCACTTCTTGAAACTCAGAAATTTTTATATCAACGGGTTCCTTATCTCCCCACAAGTTCATACATACCAAAAGTTCTCAAATCCGACCCCAATTGGTCCTTCAAATCGCCAAATCAAAATTCCAAAATTCCAAGCCCTAGTTCTTCCATTTTTAGCTTAAGTTCCATGATTTTCTAGGTAGATTTCACAATATAAACGAGTTTTAAGTTCAAAAATCTTACCTCAAATCGATTCCCCTCGAATCCCTTTTTAATCTCCACCAAGAAGCAAACAAAATGATCAATTCTGGGTGAAAACAGACCAAAAATCGCGGATAAAATGAATTATAACATTCTGCCCATGTCTGACTCCTTCTTCGCGAACGCGGTCAAACTCTCATGTTTGTGAAGCACAAACTCCCATTCACCAACTTTTACTATGCGCAAATGCAACATGCTGGTCGCAAATGCGAGGCCTTTTCCTCCTATACCTTCGCGAACGTGAAGACCCTTACGCGAACACGATAAACAATTCCCCTTCAGCCTATCTGACCCATCTTTCTCTATGGGATCGCAAGTGCCTTCTCACGAACACGATGCACAGCTTCCCAGCCTTCCGCGAATTCGAAGCCTCTCACGCGAATGCGAAGGCTTAATTATGTCCTTCCTCAAATCCTTCTACGCGATCGCGATACACCCTACGCGATCGCGAAGGGTAATTCTCTGCAACACTTGAAACTGAAAATCTGCAATCTTTAAGGCACAAAATGGTCCGATTGACCATCCGAAACTCACCTGAGGCCCCCGAGATCTCAACCAAAGGCACCAACCCATCCTAAAACCTTATTCAAACTCATTCCAATTATCTAAACATCTCAAACAACATCAAATCACTCAAGACATATCAGATTCAAGCCTAAGTTTCTAAAAAACTCCGAAATACGCTTTTGATAAAAAACCCAACCAAACCATGTCCGAATGACCTGAAATTTCGCACACACATCCCAAATGACATAACGAAGCTATTTCAACTCTCAAATTTCCATTTCAACCCACGGATCAAAATCTCACCTACCAATTGGAAATCGCCAAAATATAAACTTCGCATCTTCAAGATAATTCTACTCCGAACCTCCAAAACCCGTTCCGATCACACTCCTACGTAACAAATCACCTCTCGAAACTAACCAAACCATCGGAACTCACATCTGAGCCCCCTAACACATAAGTCAACATCCAGTTGACTTTTCCAACTTCAGCTTTGTTAAAAGAGACTAAGTGTCTCAAACCTTATCAATATCATTCCAGACTTGATCTAACCAACCCGATACCAAAAAATATGGATAAGGAAGCATAAAGAAGCAAAAATGGGGGAAACGAAGCAGTAACTCATGAGATGATTAGCCGGGTCGTCACATCCTCCCCAACTAAAACAAATGTTCGTTCTCGAATGAGTCAAGAAACATACCTGAAGCCTCAAACAGGTGAGGATATCTGCTCCGCATCTCTCGCTTGGTCTCCCAGGTAGCCTTCTCCACGGGCTGACCTCTCCACTGCACTTTCATTGAAGCTATATCCTTTGACCTCAACATCTGAACTTGTCGACCCAAAATAGCTACTGGCTCAACATCATAAGTCAAATCATCCTCCATTTGAACCGCTTGAAATCCAGAACATGAGACGGATCCCCAATATACTTTCGGAGCTTAGAAACATAAAATACCGGATGTACACTCGACAAGCTGGGTGGCAAGGCATGATCATAAGCCACCTCGCCAATCCTCCGAAGTACCTTAAATGGTTCGATGAACCACGGGGTCAACTTCCCTTTCTTTCCAAATCTCATAACACCCTTCATGGGTGAAACATTCAACAGAAACTTATCGCCAACCATGTAAGAAACATCTCTAACCTTCCTATCAGCATAACTCTTGTGCCTCAACTGTGCGGTATGAAGCCTCTCCTGAATCACCTTCACTTTATCTAAATCATAATGAACCAAATCTGTCCCCAGTAGCCTAGCGTCACCGGGCTCGAACCAACCAACTGGAGATCTACAGCATCTCCCATAAAAAGCCTCATATGGAGCTATCTGAATACTCAACTGGTAGCTGTTGTTATAAGCAAACTCGGCGAGCGGTAGAAACTGATCCCACGACCCTCCAAAATCAATAACACAAGCGCGTAGCATATCCTCCAATATCTGAATTGTGCGCTCGGACTGCCTATCCGTCTGAGGATGAAAAGCTGTGCTCAACTCCACCTGAGTATCTAGATCTCGCTGCACAGACCTCCAAAATTAGGAACTAAACTGAGTGCCCCAATCTGAAATGATGGAAACTGGGACACCATGCAACCAAAAAATCTCCCGAATATATATCTCTGCCAACCGCTCTGAAGAATAGGTAGTACAAATGGGAATGAAGTGCGAGAACTTGGTCAGCCGATCCACAATCACCCAAATAGCATCGAAATTCTTCAAATTCCGTGGAAGTCCAACAACAAAATCCATAGTGATCCTATCCCACTTCCACTCAGGAATAACGATTTTCTGAAGCAAGCCACCCGGTCTCTGTTGTTTATATTTCACCTGGTGACAATTGAGACACCGATCTACAAAGCCCACAATGTCTTTCTTCATTCTTATCCACCAATAGTGCTGCCTCAAATCCTGGTACATCTTTGCGGTACCCAGATGAATGGAATACCGCAAGCTGTGGGCCTCCTCCAATATCAACTCCCGAAGCCCATCCGCATTGGGCACACAAATCCGATCCTGCATCCTCAACATTCCATCATCACCAATGGTCACATCTCTATCATCATCATGCTGAACTCTATCCCTAAGGACAATCAAATGTGGATCATCATACTGGAGCTCTCTGACGAGATCATATAAAGAAGACCGAGAAACTACGCAAGCCAACACCCGACTGGGCTCAGAAATATCCAACCTCACGAACCGATTGGCCAAAGACTGAACATCAACCGCAAGAGGTATCTCCCCAATTGGAATATATGCCAAACTCCCCATACTCATTGCCTTTCGGCTCAAAGAATTGGCCACCACATGGGCCTTTCCCGGGGTACAATATAGTAATATCATAATCCTTAAGCAACTCCAACCATATCTGCTGTCTCAAATTAAGATCCTTCTGCTTGAACAAATGCTGAAGACTACGATGATTAGTGAATACCTCACAAGACACGCCATGCAAGTAATGCCTCCAAATCTTCAATGCCTGATATGGCAGCCAACTCCAAATCATAAACGTGGTAGTTCTTCTCATGGGGCTTCAACTAACGAGAAACATATGCAATAACTCTACCCTCTTGCATCAACACACAACCAATACCTACTCTCAAAGAATCACAATATACTGTATATGAACCTGAAGCTGATGACGAAACCAACACTGGAGTTGTGGTCAAAACTGTCTTGAGCTTCTGAAAGCTCTCCTCACACTCGTCCGACCATACAAATAAAGCATCCTTCTGAGTCAATTTGGTCAAGGGCGATGCAATAGATGAGAATCCTTGAACAAACCGGCAATAATAACTTGCCAAAGCAAGAAAACTACGAATCTCAGTAGATGAGGATGGTTTGGGCCAACTCTGTGTTGCCTCTATCTTCTTTGGATCAACTTGAATCCCTTCGAGACACCATGTGCCACAAGAATGCCACTGACCTGAGACAAAACTCAAACTTGGAGAACTTCACATAAAGCTTCTCCTCCCTCAATCTCTGCAATACCACTCTCAAATTCTCTACGTGTTTCGCCTGACTACGCGAATATACCAGAATGTCATCAATGAAGACTATGACAAATGAATCAAGATAAGGACGTAACATGCTGTTTATCAAATGCATGAACGCTGCTGGGGCATTGATCAACCCAAAAGACATAACCAGGAACTCATAATGACCATATATGGTCCTGAAGGCTATCTTAAGAATATTCGAATCCCTGATCTTCAACTGGTGATAACTCGAGCGGAGATCAATCTTGGAGAGCACCTTCAATTGTTACCTTGTTCAATTTCCTATAATTGATGCACATTCTCATCGTGCCATCCTTCTTCTTCATAGACAGAACAAGCGCACCCCAAGGTGACACACTAGGACAGATGAACCCTTTCTCTAGGAGCTCCTAAAGCTGCTCCTCTAACTCCTTCAACTCCACTGGTGCCATACGATATGGCGAAATAGAAATGGGCTGAGTGCCCGGCACCAGGTCAATACAAAAATCAATATCCCTGTCTGGTGGCATGCCTAGCAAGTCTGCAGGAAATACATCAAGGAAGTCCCTCACAACTGGAACAGAAGCAATACTAGGAGCCTCAGCTCTAACGTCCCTCACAAAGGCAAGATACGAGAGATAACTCTTCCCAACCATACGTTGGGCTTTCAAGAAAAAGATCACTCTACTGGGAACATAATCGGTCATACCACGCTACTCGATCTGTGATATACCTGGCATAGCCAAAGTGACTATCTTAGCATGACAATCTAGAATACCACGGCATAAAGATAACCAATCCATGCCAAAAGGACATAAAAATCCACCATACACAGTTATAAAAGATCAACTCGGGTCTCCAGACCCTCAATAGTCACCACATATGATTGGTACAGACGGTCTACAACAACAGTATCGCTCACCAGGGTAGATACATAAATAGGTAAAGCAAGAATCTCACGGGGCGTACCTAAATAATAAGCAAAGTGTGATGACACATAAGAAAAGGTGGAACTGGGATCAAATAATACGGAGGCATCTCTGTGGCAGACTGAAACAATACCTGTGATAACAACATCATAAGCAGTAACATCAGATTTGCTTGGAATAACATAGAAATGGGCCTGACCGCCCCCTGATTGACCTCCCCCTATGGGGCGACCCCTTGTTGACTGACCTCAACCCTTAGCTAGATGAGCGGGTGGTGGAGAAGCAACTAGCGCTGAAGCTGAAGACTAACCCCTTTTCTAGGATGAACTACGAGCACAACAAGGATACTGCCTCCACATGTGGCCCATCTCGCCACACTCATAACAACTCGCAGGTGCTGGAGAAGGGGACTGAAGGAAACCCCTCGCACCGGAGTGACTAGCAGATATACTCGGCATAGAAGAGGCCTGAGCTGATGGATCACGGGATGAACTCTGAGCTGGAAGGGTACTGACTGATGACTGGCACTGCTAAGATCTCGAATAAACCTGTCCCGAGGATGCCTCACAATAACCTGCGCGAGCTGACATGGCAGGACTGAATGAACGACCTCTACCATGCTAAAACTGGCCCTTCGAGGGAGCACCAGTGTAACTGCCTGATCCTCGAGGCCTCTTAGCCTCCCTCTCCTCTCGCTCCTATCAGCGAACCGACTCAATCTCACGGGTGATGTCCACTACCTCCTCGAACGTAGCACTGGATACCATCTTTTGGGTAATAAGAATACGGGAGCTGATAAGTAAGACCATCAACAAATCTCCTGATCCTCTCTCAATCTGTCGGAACCAACCATATGGCATGACAAGCCAACTCAGAAAACCTCAACTCGTACTATGAGACAATCATCTCCCCTTGTCTCAACCACTCAAACTGTCTACACAACTCCTCTTTGCAGGACTGCGACACATACTTCTCAAGCAAGAGAACGGAGAACTGTTGCCAAGCAGGGCGCTGCTCCAATAGGCCTATGACTCTCATATGCCTCCCACCAAGTGAAGGCAGCCCCAGAAAACTGAAAGGTGGTAAATGCCACACCACTAGTCTCAAGAATCCTTGTTGTACGAAGCATCCGCCGGCACTTATCTAAGAAACCTTGGGCATCCTCGCCCTCTGCACCGCTGAATGTCGGAGGCTGGAGTCTACCAAACCACTCAAGTCGATGCTGCTCATCATTCGAAATAACTGGTAATACAAACTCCTAGACCGGTGCAACGGATGGGCTGGAGGTGCTCCCGGTGTCTGGAGTCCCTACACAACCTGATTGGGTGTGCGAGCAACGGGGGTCTGGATCCCTCCCCTGGTCTGTGAAGTAGCTGCGACCGTATTAGCTGAAACCGCCTAAGCCAAACCGGTACACACTGATAAGATCTGAGCTAAAACCTTCTGAAGGCCTAGAATCACAATAGGCATAGTTGGTGCCTAAACTGGTGCTGATGGAGCATCCATAGATGGAGCCTGATCCTAAGCTAGGGCAGCTGGTGGATCAATAGGTTCTGCCCTCACCGCTCTGCCTCTTCCATGACCACGACCACGTCCACGACCTCTGTTGGCCTCGACTGGTAGCACTGGTGGCCGTCCACCCCATCCGGTAGCTCGTGTCCTCACCATCTGCGAGAGAATAGAATAACAGAAGTTTAGTACTCGGACCAACAAGTTCGCATGATAATAATTTCAAGAATATGAAGTTTTTATTAAAAGTCCTGCAGCCTATCGAGGATAAATACATACGTATACGTATATCACACCCCAAACCTGGGCCTGGAAATAACATGACACTCGGTGCTTGATTACATGTGACCGAGCAAACCATCTGGCTGGCTGAATCACTATGTGGTATTATAACATACTGAATGCATAAGATAAACTAACACATGCTGATATATTGAAATTCTGGATGATATAAATCAATGTGCGAAAATACTAATACAATTCTGAAACATATTTGTAGCCAACATAGCTTAGTATGAAAAGCATGTGACTCTGTCTAACTGTTACTCTAGTCTATGAAGCTTTTAATGAAATACTAAAATCTGTGACTGTCTGAAAATACTGAAGATGGTAAGGTAATGATAATGCCCTAAAAGAATTGGGATCACCAAATAGCTAGTACGAGAATCCTAGCACTCAGAATTATCAACATGTAAATCATTACCTGCATTGTGGGATACAGGCCCCTGGCAAAAGGGACGTCAGTACATTTGAATTGTGCTGGTATGTAAAGCAACTAAAAGAAAGAATTATAAACGTTGAAACTGAATCTAAGTTGATAATTGAGAATTTACAATTGATAACTGAAATGATAACTATTCAAACTAAAACTGAAATGATAACTGATAACTGGTAATTGAACTGATACTGATAACTGGTAACTGATATGATAGCTGATAACTGAATAGTAACTAATAATTGAACTGAATGGAAGTAAGGATATGAATACTCCCTCATATGAATGATGAGCAACCTAATTATCTGAATATTAAACTGCGGCCTCAGGCCCAATATATATATATGCACAAGCTGTAGCCTTGGACCCAAGTATACATAACTGCAACCTCAGGCCCAAATATAGGTGTTTAATATTGAGGGATTTAAAATCAGGAACTGAGAATCATACTACAATACATAATAGTGAAAGACTGAATCACGTTGAGTTATATGATACTGGAATATTGGATCACACTGAGTTACATTATACTGGAATATTGAATCATACTGAGTTACATAATACTGGAATACTGAATCCTACTGAGTTACATAATACTAAAATAGTGAATAGGACTAGAATGAGACATGTATTCTTGAACTGGTTATGAACATGGAAACTTCAACTGTTTATTACATGCTGAGCAAGCTATACTGATACTTAGGGACATCAAACCCAAGTCTATATTGAATACGAACTGAGCTCACAGCGTTCAGAACGAAAGTCATGAACGAGTTACGAAGTTAGAGAATAGAAGTTCTACAACTATTGAAGGAACTAGGCTTAACAATATTTCTGAGGCAATTGATATGTCGTAAAAGAAACGTAATGTAGGGAGAATCATTAACATTCCCAAACATAGAGAGTTAGCCTCACATACCTTAACTTCCTGCTCTTGAGCATAATACAACATTTTCCAACCCTTTCAACTTCAATCTATATCAATACAAGTCAAAGGGATTCCAAATTAGCAGCAATAGTCATGTTTTGCTCACTTAGGAATTTTATCAAACACTTGGTGGCATAAAGCTTCATAGACCTTATTAATGGTGTTTCTACACCCAATAACCCATTCTCTTGATCCTAAATAAATTCTAAATTCTCAAACGGTTATAAACAACATTATTATTTGTCACCCATAAGCTAATCAACACCCATAACCAATAATAACCAATCAACAACCCAAACCTATCACCGTTCATGCATTTATACCAAACTCATCAACTCATATCTCATGAAATAGAGTCTATAATCATTAATTCAATTATATAATCAACTAGAGGGTGAAGATTTTACCTTTTTGATATTCAATCTTCTTAAATTCGAGTTCTAGCATTTTTTCTCTCAACAGTGGTGTCCTAATCAAATATCTAATGATATGGAGGGTTTACCCATGTTAATAAGGTGTTGGGGAATTGAAATAAACTTATAATCACCATTAGAACTTACCTTGGGTGGTGGAGGGACCCATAAGGAGTTAGGTTTTTGAGAGCTTTCCCTTCTAGGGCAAGGTTTTATGTTTTGGGGCTGTAGGGGACGAAATAAGGCTAAAAAATGACTTCCCAAGTCTTCCACCGCGTCCCGGCTGGCACAACCACGACGCTGACCATGGTAGATCGCTGGGACACTGCTTTGCTACCGCGGCTGCAGTAAAAACGTGGCAGGATTGCGGTGGTTGCACACCTTTCTGTAAAACGGGCATAACGTTTTGCATAGAGCTCTGTTTAGGCTCTATAATATACCGTTGGAAAGCTATTTCAAAGGCCTAACACCTCTCATGCTTTGAGTTTTCCAATATTCCTTAAACATTTTCACTAAAACCTGCTGGAAGATAGACCTTCTGCAAACTTAGGCAATTTTGTCAAATATTATGCACCTCACTTTCCTTCTTGATTTTCAAACAACTATTTTCACCCATAATCATCACGATATGACTTAATATGTCCAAAATATAACCTTACTACTCATTTAACTCATTCATACCTAATCTGAATGTGCGGGGTGTTACATTATCTCCCCCTTGGGATCATTCTTCCTCGAATGATTGTCCTGACTGTAACTTCTGCTAACTCCGAATCTTAAACGGGTCTGGTGGAAACATGAACTTTCACAAACACTTGTATACCAAACTGAATGAATACATGATTACTGAACTTGCGATACTAAATTGAATGACCACTGCATTGACTGAATATTGGTCTGCCATGGATACGTGAATACTGAACTAACATGGATATATGAATATTGAACTGGCACGAATATTTGAGTAATCTGAGTACTAAGCTGGCATGAATGTCTAAGTATTGGACTAATATGAGTATCTGAGTATTGAGCTAACATGAGGATTTGAGTACTGAACTGAAATGAGTATCTGAGTACTGGAAACTTGAATGTTATAACATGACACGTGAAATACGAGTTGTACCACCACTAATTCTGGTGGCAACTCCAACTCATAAGCTAATTGACCGATCCTTCGCAAGATTCTATATATGGCCTAATATAGTAGGGACTATGCTTCCCCTTCTTCCCTAATCTCATAATGCCTTTCATAGGCGAAACTTTCAGAAACACCCAATCAACAACTTGAACCAACCAATTGGCAATCTAAACATTCTCCCATACAGAGTTTCGCACGGTGACATCTTGGTACTGAAATGGTAGGTGTTATTATTAGCAAGGTCAATGAGAGGTATGTGATCATCCCAATTACTTTTAACATCAAGGACATATCCTCAACTGTTTAAATAAAATGCTCTCCCTGGCCATAAAGTTTACAACGTTCTTTTTCATGTCGTTCAACCAATAAATCTCCTTGGCCATGATGTATATTTGGGAACCTCGATGGAAAGAATACCTAAATTATGGACTTTTTAACATGATCTTCCCTCTTTAAGTCCATCTATGTCTGGGACACACAATCTGTCCTAGTACCTCAAAGTACTATCATCTCCCCCTTATTCAAAAGCCATCGTCTTATACTTGTGAATCTCCTCTTTCAACTGCACCACGTAGGGATCATCACATTGTTTCTCCTTCCCTTCGGCTACTAACGGGGAACAATTCATATTCTTGAAAACAACTCTACTAACTTTGGAGTATGCAAATTGAACTCCTAGATGGGCTAAGCGGTGAACTTCTTTCACCAGAGTTGTCTTATCTACCTCGATCATGAGTCATACTTCTCATACTTGGTTATCTTCTTAACCACTTCCTGAAAACACTTATAGAATTATTGTGAGCTAAGTCTTTAACCAGTACCTCAAAGACTAGAGTCTCGTGCAATGGCACTACCCTCGTGATACATAGCTGGGCATGATTTTATAGCTTTCTGTGATCACTTTATCATCAATAACTAAAGTCGGTGATCATTCTGCTCACTTCGTTTTTATTACACATGCTAGACATAATCCATGTGGTAATTATACAATTTTCCCTCATTACCGAACTGATTTTATTTTTCATATTCCATGCTACTATTCGAGTTTCAGATCTCCAACTGGACTTACTGAAAATTTTCACATCACCCCTTAGACCAAAGGTCTTATACTTGCGGATCCTTCCATTTTTTTTGTTGGGATCCTAACAACTTTTTTTATCTTCTGTAACTCTCTGCACTCAACGTCAATAACGACTCATCTTCCAACTTACTTCTGAGAAATCTTTCTTACTAGGAAAAAAAAATTATTCGCTTAACGGAAAGTTAATGTATTCACAACTATCATACACAATCTTAATGATTTAACTCTACTCACACTGTCAATCCTAGAGAAACCATATTACGGAAACTCTTAAAGGATATTCTTCTTTAGTTTTCTCTCTCTTACTGTCTAGCTGCTTTTTTTCCACTGCCACTGTATTTCGAGTTTAACTTAAACTCTTTGGGTTTTAACACATGCGTTTGGTATTTCAAACTACCATCCACTCACTAGAGATAGCCTGGCTAAGTGAATCTAATTGTACCTCTACTAGCTCTGTTGAAATAGCTAATTTGTTGTATCTACTCAACACTTACTTAATATCCTTTTTCTAACCACCTGCTAGCATCATATTTTCTTCTCCTGGTTTGAATAAATAAAATGAACCATAAGGTTACTACTAACTTCCCTCATCATCTGACCATATTCTTTCGCCATGCACTATCATTCTTTTTGAACTATGCACATGGATCGCACTTA
The DNA here is from genome assembly GCA_026770625.1 of Nicotiana glauca. Classification (NCBI taxonomy): domain Eukaryota; kingdom Viridiplantae; phylum Streptophyta; class Magnoliopsida; order Solanales; family Solanaceae; genus Nicotiana; species Nicotiana glauca. The sequence goes on along the minus strand of MU767471.1, from coordinate 109,360 downwards.
GGGAAAGTTCATCTATCTTAAACAAAATTGGAATATCTAACCCCAAACATTCTATACACTTCAAGATCACTTCAGACTATAAACCTCCAACCTAAACACATAGTCATGTCAAGGGGAACTATCATATCTTTTATCTCACAATAATAGCCACTTCGTATATAAATTCACTAACATGGTACTTTCTAGTTCTGATTTGAATAAATCTAAAAAACATAAAATCATTCCCTAAAATTCAATGTTGACTGCTCTTAGTTCTCATTTCGTACATCATATTATTCTGAGCCCTATTTCCCTTAGGCTCTTTTATGTCCAAAACTATAGTGATCAATCCTATACCTGCTGCGGTTGAATTCTTAACCTCATACACCGTGGGGTCTGACATACGGATACACTGCCATACATATCTGATAAATCGCTTTATGCACCATCCAGTGAGTCTTGGGTCTTAATCCCTAAAACATGCAAAGATTTTTGCTATAATCACTGCTACTTATATTCTCTTTTAGCATCCATATGCATCACTGTATACTCACAAGTCTATAGAAATTTTGATACACTGAAAATTAGAGATCTGGTAATTGAATAACTAATAACTGGCATACTGAATAACCATAAACATGCTAACTAAAAGACTGTATAATTGGTAGCTGAGTAAAACTGATGACCATAAAATGTAATTATTGCTTTTGTACTTTTTGATAAGGTTATGCTCTAATAGGTACTACTATCCATTGCATCACACTTTTAACGTCCTCTCAAGTCTCATATTTACCAAGTTGTACTCCATAATTATACCTCAATGGGAAATTATCCTCTCTAGGACTTTAGGTTTCTCCTGCGCGTCGCTTGGGCATCCAATACGTCTGGAATTCGATAGGAAAATAAGGTTAACTATTGCTCTAGGCTTCATGGCACAATATAGAGTAGAAATAAATGAGACAATCCTGGATGTCTTGGTAGTTAACCATTTATATGAGTGGCCGTCACACACATATAAAGGAAACTCCACTGGACACGGCTTCATAGACTCTATAGAACTCTTAAACCTAGTGCTCTGATACCAAGCTTTGTCACATCCCGAACCTGGGCCTGGACGTAACACGACACTCAGTGCCTAATTACATATGACCGAGCGAACCAACTGGCTGGCTGAATCAACATGTGGTATCATAACATACGGAATGCAGAAGATAAACTAACACATGCTGATATACTGAAAGTCTGGATGATATAAATTAAAGTGCAGAAATACTAATACAATTCTGAAACATATTTGTAGCCAACATAGCTTAGTATGAAAAGCCTGTAACTCTGTCTAACTGTTACTCTAGTCTATGAAGCCTCTAATGAAATACTAAAAACCTTGACTGCTCTAAAATACTGAAGACTGTAAGGTAATGATAAATGCCCTAAAAGAATTAGGATCACCAAATTGATGGTACGAGAATCCTAGCACTCGAATCATCAACCTGTAAATCATTACATGCATTGTGAGATTCAGCCCCTGGGCAAAGGGGACGTATGTACATTTGAATTGTACTGGTATGTAAAGGAACTGAAAGATATAATTATAAATGCTAAAACTGAAACTAAGCTGATAACTGAGAATTTATAACTGATAACTGAAATGATAACTATTCAAACTGAAACTGAAATGATAACTGATAACTGAACTGAGAACTGGTAATTGAACTGATATTGATAACTGAACTGAGAACTGGTAATTGAACTGATATTGATAACTGAACTGATAACAGGTAACTGATATGATAGCTGATAACTGAACGGTAACTAATAATTTAACCGAAAGGAAGTAAGGATATGAATACTCCCTCTTCTGAATGATGAACAACCTGTTTATCTTAATATTAAACTGTGGCCTCAAGCCCAATATATATATGTGCACAATCTATGGCCTCATGTCCAAGTATGCATATACATAACTGTGACCTCAGGTCCAAAATGCATAAAGCATAAACTGCAGCCTCAGGCCCAAAGATGCATAAAACATTAGGTGCGGCCTCAAGCCCAAATATAGGTGTTCAACATTCAGGGATTTAAAATCAGGAACTGAGAATCATACTGTAATACATAATAGTGAAATACTGAATCACGTCGAGTTATATGATACTGGAATACCGGATCACACCGAGTTACATTATACTGGAATACTGAATCATACTGAGTTACATAATATTGGAATATTGAATCCTACTGAGTTACTTAATACTGGAATACTGAATAGGACTAGAATGAGACATGTATTCTTGAACTGGTTATGAACACTGAAGCTTCAACTGTTTATGACATGCTGAGTAAGCTATACTGAGACTTAGGGACATCAAACCCAAGTCTATATTGAATACGAACTGAGCTCACAACGTTCAGAATGAAAGTCATGAACGAGTTACGAAGCTAGAGAATAGAAGTTCTACAACTATTCAAGGAACTAGGCTTAACTATATTTCTAAGGCAATTAATACGTCGTAAAAGAAACGTAATGTAGGGAGAAACATTAACATTCCTGAACATAGAGAGTTAGCGTCACATACCTTAATTTCCTGCTCTGGAGCATAATACAACATTTGCAGACCCTTTCAACTTCAATCTATATCAATACAAGTTAAAGGTATTCCAAATTAGCAACAATAGTCATGTTTTGGTCAGTTAGGCATTTTATCAAACACTAGGTGGCATAAAGCTTCATAGACCTTATTAATGGTGTTTATACACCCAATAACCCATTCTCTTGCTCCTAAATAAATTCTAAATTCTCAAATGGTTATAAACAACATTATTCTTTATCACCCATAAGGTAATCAACACCCATAACCAATAATAACCAATCAACAACCCAAACCTATCACCGTTCATGCATTTATACCAAACTCATACTCATATCTCATGAAATAGAGTCTATAATCATTAATTCAATGATATAATCAACTATAGGGTGAAGATTTTACCTTTTTGATGTTCAATCTTCTTGAATTCGAGTTCTAGCATTTTTTCTCTCAACAATGGTGTCCCAATCAAATATCTAATGACATGGAGGGTTTACCCATGTTAATAAGGTGTTGGGGAATTGAAATAAACTTATAATCACCATTAGAACTTACCTTGGGTGGTGGAGGGACCCTTAAGGAGTTAGGTTTTTGAGAGCTTTCCCTTCTAGGGCAAGTTTTTATGTTTTGGGGCTGTAGGGGATGAAATAAGGCTAGAAAATGACTTCCCAAGTCTTCCACCGCGTCCTGGCTGGCGCAACCGCGGCCCCGACCGTGATAGATCGCTGGGACACTAATAATCTGAACATAGCTAAATAACACAAAATAGTGGAAAATCAGCCCGACACAACCCAAATCGGGGTGTCACAAGTCATGAGCAACTACGAATCCTGATACATCTCTACTAAGTACAATATCTGGTATAATTGTTTGAGGAAACATAGAAAATAATAAGATAAGGGAGACACGGGGGCTGCGGATGCCAACAACAACCTCGTAGTCTCCGAATAACTGCCTGGATTGGAGAAATCAACACTCCAGAGCGGAACCAACAACGCCTGAATCTGCACACACAGTCCAGGCAATAATGTGAGTACTCCGACCTGGTGAGTAACAAATATAAATAGTGACTGAAGATAAAAAATCACATAAAGCAAAAGGTATTCTATAATGAAGCAGTAACATAGTTTGAAAATAGTAAATCAGTAAAAATCCAGTAAAACATCTTTCAACAGGTAAAAACAGGTAAATAAGTGTAAATTAACAGACAGAAGTTCGCCCCTCGAGCTCAATATCCACAAATCCTCCCCTTGGGCCACATCTTAGTACAGTGCCAGCCCCTCGGGCTACAAATGGGTACCCGTACTCACTAGGCGTGTACAGACTCCTGGAGGGGCCCCTTACGGCCCAAGCGCAATCACAAGCCACCTCGTGGCATCAAATCCAGGCCCTCTGCCTCATATCAATCAAGCCACCTCGTGGCATATATGTAACTTAGGCCCTCGGCCTCAAATCGGTATCAGTGTTCCTCACAATGTAGGCCCTCGGCCTTACTCAGTCCAAAAATCATCACAAGCCCCTTAGGGCATTAGTAAAACAACATTTCTCTAGCTCGCGACGCCTTTGCCCCTCGAATCAGCTTCCACGCGCGTCAAATGTATCTACAATCAGAATGAATACATCACAATATGCTAAGGTAACAAAGCTCAAGCAAAAACAATCAAAAAATACAAAAAATCCCAAAATAAGCAAAACTTGAGCCCCGAGCCCACTTCTCGAAACTCAGAATTTTTTACATCAACGAGTTCCTTATCTCCCCACGAGTTCATACATACCAAAAGTTCTCAAATCCAACCCCAATTGGTCCTCCAAATCCCCAAATCAAAATTCCAAAATTCCAAGTCCTAGTTCTTCCATTTTTAGCTTAAGTTCCATGATTTTCTAGGTAAATTTCACAATAGAAATGAGTTTTAAGTTCAAAAATATTACCTCCAATCGATTCCCCTTGAATCCCTCTTTAATATCCACCAAGAAGCTCTCAAAATGATCAACTATGGGTGAAAATAGACCCAAAATCGTGGATGAAATGAATTATAATATTCTGCCCAGGTCTGACTCGTCATTCTTCGCAAATGTGGTCAAACTATCACGTTCGTGAAGCACAAACTCGCATTGACCAATTTTTACTCTACGCGAATACGACATGCAGGTCGCAAACGTGAGGCCTTTTCCTCCTATACCTTCACAAATGCGAAGACCTTTATGCGAACGCGATGAACAATTCCCCTTCAGCCCATCTGACCCATCTTCCTCTACGCGATCGCGCATGCCTTCTCGCGAACGCGATGCACAACTTCCCAGCCTTCTGCAAATGTGAAGCCTCTTATGTGAATGCGAAGGCTTAATTCTAGCCTTCCTCAAATTCTTCTACGCAATCGTTATACACCCCACACGATCGCGGAGGTTAATTCTCTGCAACACCTGAAACTCAAAATCTGCAATCTTTTAAGGCACAAAATGGTCCGATTGACCATCCAAAACTCACCCGACTCCCCCGGGACCTCAACCAAAGGCACCGATCCATCCTAAAACCTTATTCAAACTTGTTTCAATCATCAAAACACCTCAAACAACATCAAATCACTCAAAACACATCAGATTCAAGCCTAAGTTTCTAAAATCTACCGAAATACGCTTTTGATAAAAAACCCAACCAAACCACGTCTGAATGACCTTAAATTTTGCACACATATTCCAAATGACATAAAAAAGCTACTGCAACTCTCAGAATTCCATTCTGACCCCTAGATCAAAATCTCATCTACTAACCGGAAATTGCCAAAACATCAACTTTGCCAATTCAAGCCTAATTCTACTCCGGACCTTCAAAACCCATTCCAATCACACTCCTAAGTCCCAAATCACCTCCCAAAATAAACCAAACCATAGGAATTCACATCCGAGCCCCCTAACACATAAGTCAACATTCGGTTGACTTTTCTAACGTAAGCATTCTTAAAAGAGACTAAGTGTCTCAAACCTTATCAAAATCATTCCAGACTCGATCCGACCTACCAAATACCACAAAACTAGATAACGAAGCATAAAGAAGCAAAAATGGGGGAAACGGAGTGATAACTCATGAGACGACTGGCATCGTCACATGATGCCACACTACTATTAGGTAATTGTACTTTATTTTCTTTTGTGTTTGGAAGTGCTCTACAGTTATGTTGTATACCAAGGTTGGAAGTCATATGGTTTTGTTAGGAACTGTGCGTCCACCAAACTGTATAGAGAACCAGGTTCTCCATGTGTTTCCTCTAAAAATATTGATGAACCAAATTGTAAAGCGATCTGGTCCTATATCAGTTTGGTACAGTGCTATGTTTGTGTAAGTCTACCAAATAGTAGAGTACCTGGTCCTTTATCGAGTTCTGCTGTGAATGCTTGTAAAACTCAATGTAAATAAGGCAGAGGATTTTTACGTGGAAAAATCCCACACAAGGGGATAAAAAAACCACGACCTACACCTTTAGGCTTTTAACTTCACCAGCTTGCAATCTCCCTATTACAAGCCACTTTACAATAACTCTATTGCAAAGACTTCAACTAACTTGTGATGCTCTCATCACAAACCACTCTATAACTATCCTAGTAACAAAGAATTTGACTAACATGTGGTATTAAGCCACTTTGTGACTCCCTAGTTACAAAGTATTTTACTAACTTGTGACACTCTCACCACAAGACACTTTGTCACTCTGTAGTTACAAAGGCTTTTGACACTCTAACTTGTAATAACCTTATTACAAGCCACTTTGTAATAACTCTATTACAAAGGCTTTACAACTTGACTAACTCTAGCCAAGACACAAACTTGGGGGGTTTGTGAATTTGTGTTTCCTAAAACAGCTTCTAAGAAAGCAAGATAGGAGTTACAATGAAGAACAAATAACAAAGACTCAAAAAAATTAAGGACTTAAGATATCTTCGATCTTGGATCAGGTCCTTGAGGTTGCATCAGCTTTGTTCTTGAGAGAGAGGTTGTTCTTGCACTTGAGAGAGGATTTTCATTTTTTGTATTTTGCAAGAGTTGAACCTGAATCTTGTGCCTTGCATGAGTTTATACTACACAAGACATTACCTTAGTGATGTCAATTCACAGTGGTGATGTCCATTCTCAATGGGAAGTGACTACTACATTGTCATCAGAACTGTTACGTGTATAGTTGCATGCATTCAATTTTTGCAGTTACTTTCCCACTATATTGTTGACTTATACTTCTGTCAGGGGAACACCAGGATATCAGGTTCCTAATCTGGTTCCTGTGAACCTAAAGCACACTGCCCAGATTATCTTGAGTCGATTAACCTAAATGATTGTACCAGGCTACCTTCAAGTCCTTTATCTGCTTCTCTCGTGAAGTAAGTTGTTTTACCTTCCTTGATGGTATTTATACTTGTGTGACATCACTTACAATGATGTAAGCAAGGTAGGTAAAAATCCGTTCATAGAAAGTTGACTGCTACACTATTCCCATGCAGTACTGTGTGCAGGTAGTAACTTTCATAGTGGAGAGTTTACTCCATACAATCTCTTGGGGAACAGGTATGTACATGTTTCCTTAGCTGTTCCTTCCACTCTGAAGAGTTGAGTTATATCCTATGCTGGATCCCAATCTGGAATTTTGTGATCTCAAGGACTTGTAGATGTATAACAGGTTCCGTATCTGATTCTTGATGGTAAGTTTGTTGGATCATCAAAACATAAAGTAAAGTACATATACCCAAGGTACTTGTAACCTATCAATTTCCCCCTTTTTGATGAAGACAAACTTAGAATTGATATTCCCCTTGAGAACCAGATATTCACATTGTTACCCCTATGAATCATCCATATTCCTTATGAGAACTGAATCTAAGAAATTGATCACAACTGGTTCCTCAAGACTGTTTGGCAAATCATCAAAACTGAAAGTACCATAGCTTATCAATTTTCCCCTTTTTGATGAATGACAAACCCATAATTATTCCCCTTGAGAATCAGGTCCCTTATCTGCACTGATCACATCCGATCTGTACCCAGTATGTTGAGAATTTTTGTCATCATCAAAATATGACATAGAGCAACTTAGATCAATTTCTTCCTTTTTGATGATTACAAACCTAAAATTATTATTCCCCATGAGAACCAGATTCCTCACATGTTTCCCTGCAGATCAGACCAATAATCAACATTTTATCAGCACGTTCCCCCTGCGAAAGAGCCATCTTTCATGCACAACACACATATCAATTAGATTTTGTTCCTCCCCCATGTGGACACCTAATTACTTCCCCCTTTTGGCATCATCGAAAAGAATAATAGAAGAAGTACCACCAAAAAAAAGTTCAACTACATTAACTCAGGCCACTTGGGCAAGACAACATAAACAATAACAAGAACAACAAGTGAATGTTAGTGCACAAAATAGAGTGATTGCCCATAGTGGAGTAATTATGATAAAAGCACAGTAGCTTCAACAATACATAATATGACAATTTAAACAACTGATGATATTGGTAAGAGTGATTGCTATAGTTTAAACAATAGAAGAAGATTGGCAAGGACATGGATTATCAAATATAGTTAAGGACATGGATCACTGGTAAGAGTGAATGAATGATATAGTTTAAACAATAGAAGAAGAATGGGAAGGAGTGAAGGACATGGATCACTGGGTAGGAAGAAAAGTAAGAGGCTAAGGCTTTGATGAGCTTGTCCATTCATTCAGTTACTCCCCTTTGATCAATGATCATCTACTCTCTCAGTTCCTCCACCTGTTTTCTCAATCTTTCATTTTCATCCTTCAACTTAGCATTTTATTTTGCCAAGGGTCCTCGAGGACCAGGTTCTCAACCTATTTAAGTAGGTTGAACTATCAATCAGATCACCAAGAATCTCCCCAAGCTTCTTCTCATCGAGAACAGACTCAGTCCCATGCACATATAGCATCATAGTACCATGTAAAACATATAAGTTTTTACTTCTTCTTTAGAAACAATAGGACTGGAGGAACAAAGAGGTGATTCTATCTTTAGAACTCAACAATGTTGAGAAGTTCCTCCATTTTTCGGCAATATTAGAGACAACACTCTGCCTTACAACATCTTTTAAGACTTCAACGTCTTCTCCCTCCAAACCTAATGGCTTAATATTTTACTTCTGTAAGGAACCAGGTTCTTCACTTGCATTACCCTTTCTATCCCTGAGCAACCATGTCTCCCTATTCTTCTTCTCAATCTGTTTACCATTATCATGTGCTGTACCTTTCTCAACCAACTTTTTTTTAAGTTTTTTTTATTTAAATTCTTTCTCACAAGAAAATATTTCATTTCATTCTCTAATCACATCAGCAGCTCACACCACTTCACCATCAATCAGCCTAGTTTTCATCAATCTTTTTTACTAATCGAAAGTTTGTTTATACACAGAACTCAAGGAGAAAAATCTCATCATTAAAATTAACTTCATGAGAAATACTTGAGGGACCATGTCCCTCATTCAGTCCTCATATTCACCAATTTCTCCATTCTTCAACATTTCAACGAATCCAACCGCAACTTCAGCCTCACGCTCTAGAATATTAGATCTACTCTATTCCCTTTCAGTTACACTTCCATCAAAATCTACCAAAGACTTCTTGGGGTTATGGTTCTGATGGAGTTAGCTTTTTGGAAAGTGAGAGAGTTGGGTTCAGCTCTGGCATATTTGAAATAAAGGATTACTTTGAGACAAGGTTGGTTCTGGTTTTGAAGGAAAGAATCGGTTTCATTTGGATGTAAGATAGAGAAGTTCCTTTTGGGGAAACGGGTCAGTTTAGAAAAGGTTTCACATTTTGGACTTCAAAAGTTAGGAGGAGTGGCAGGAGAAAGGCAGAAAGAAACTGATGACATGACATTTTAGCAGCTTAAAAAGGCATATAAGTATTGAAGAGACTACTAACCCGAGTCACAGGAACCAGGTTCCGTGACTGTTTTTTGAAAATTTTGAGCAAAGACTCCTAGAAGTGCAATATCACTCTTACTTGTTTTTATCTTGAGACTGCAATATGTGTATACGTGTAACGGTATATATTTGAGTTAGATGTCGCTGAAAAACACTTTTTAGCATTGTACCTTTCCTTCTTAACATAGCCAATCATTGAGGGACCAAGTCCTGAGCTTGATCAACCCCAACTCCAGAAAATTTCTTTCAAGATGTTCCCTGCACAGCAGCTTGGTGAAGATGTCTGCTACTGTCGATGCCCCCTTTTTCTAAAGACGAAATCGGGTTTACGGCTTTTTTGGGAGGACAGCTCGTTCTCTTTTGGGAATTGGGTTTTGGAGTTTGAAGAGTCTCCACCTAATGATTAAAGTGCATTAGGACACAAAGAAGGGTTTGAGTTGAAGAACTAGTGTTTGGGTAAGAGCTAGAAATTATCTCGGGGAGAAGATGTTAGGCACCCCCAAGATCCACTAGTGTGGTTCCCGACCATGTTACAATTTTGACTTCACTTAACAAGTAAACAAATAAGGGTTCAAATAAAGGGAGATTTCATATAATATTGCAAGTAAATTGAAATTTGAGGAGAGGTAAATAGGGAAAAAAATTTAAGAAAAGATTTAAACAATAAATGAAAACACAAATAAAGGGATGGGGGGTCCTAGGTTTATAATCAATATGGATCACATCAATGTAATACCCGGCAATCACTCCTCCGAAAAGGAATTGCACGTGGTATTAGCGCACCGATCATCATATCCATATCTATCCTTACCGCCCCGTTAAGGTATTAAAGCGTGGAATAGTATCGTTACATAATGCATGCTATTACCCGTCCCAATCCTGAGACTACTAGTCCTAAAGGGAAGGGATTTGGCGATTTTCAGAGTTTTAAAAGGATAAAAGTCTAGGAAACAAGCAAAAACACATAAACAGTTAGGGGGAAACAAATAGCAATTAAGGCTCACACATGCCTCCTCACTTAAAAAAGCAAATATATCATGACTTCAAATACTGATTTTGGTCTGAATTAAATTAAAAGCGTAGGATAGGCTGATTCATCATATATTTCTTAGATGAGGAGTCTGAATTAGCCTTGTCTCGATGTAGTTTATCAAAATTGACGCAATTAATTACCTGCTAGTTTGCTTAAGCGAGACCTATAGGCATGACATCTAATAGAGCATATTGATTTAAGGAAAAAGGTTGCTGGTTTTATAAACAAAAGAATTTGCAGACTTTAAACGACCTTATGATTGATTTTAGATTCGTAGATGAAATAGACGAAACTGATTCAATTAATTTACACATATAAGCATGATGTCTAAGCGTCATTAGTTTTAAACGATTACGTAAATGCAAGAGTCATATAGGAATGGTATCTAGAGTGAAGCTGGTTATTTATAAGCCTATAACTGTTTGCCTAATGACATGTGTATGCAGAAGTGCAGAAACCTAAGATCATGATTTCTATATGCAGAACTTAGAGGCATAATTACTAAAATGCAGAAGTGCATGACTTATAAGCATAATTTCTAAAGTGTGAATAACTTATATGCATGATTTCTAAGATGGAGGAATGCAAAAGTGCGAAAAACTTAAGATCATGATTTGTATATGCAGAACTTATAGGCATGATTTCTGTGATGCAGGAGCGCATAATTTATTGGCATGAATTCTAAGATGCAGAATTTATAGACATAATTTGCAGAACTTATAGAAATGATTTCATAAATGCAAAAACTATAAGTATGATTTCTCAGATGTTGGAAGTGCAAAATTTATAAATAACCTATAGGTAGGTTTTATACCCTTTGCATGCATTCATCTTCACCCTTTTCACTAGCAATCCCCGATCGTTATTACAAATTATTACATACCCAAATGAATCAGAAAAGAAGGAAAGAAAAGCAAAATTACATCAGAAGTTCCAGCTACATCCAAAAAGCCTAATTTAGACTCAGAGTCCAACAATATGAGATAAACCAACTTCCAGGATCAGATTTCCAAAAGCCTTTCTCGTATTTGGGATGTGTCAAAGTTCCCAAGAGTCTCAAAGGGGCACTGGGCAATGCTTACACCCCAAACACATTGCAAAATTAAGATCATAGTGTAGCGTGGAAATGCCAGCCCTCAGATGTCCAAGTTTAAAGGGAACTCAAGGTCCCAATCAAGGCTCATAAGAGAGGGCGGAACTTAAGAGTCTAAGAATACGTGTGAGTGCATAGGGGAATTAGGGAAAGCCTTGGCAGGATAGTGGTCATCCCCAGAAAATGGGAATGCTGGCATACCCCTAACCAGCTTGCTAGCCAAATTAGGAGTTAGGATCCATTGTGGACCACGTTATGTCTTGGGCAGTAATTTAGGTACTATCAGGCCAAGACCTTAACTCAGGCACATAGAAAGGAATATGGGTAGGGATTCACAATAGAAAGAGCAAGGAAGGAACATAATGTCACGACCTGGATTTCCCACCCTCGGAAGTCATGATGGTGCCTACTAATAGGAGCTAGTCAAGCCAATTATCAATTACCTCTTTTAGCGAACATCAACAATATTATAAACATTGAAGCATTTAATAATAAAGCGGAAGTTTCAAATATAATTAACTGAAAGAAATGCAGAAGTATGACAAAATCCTCTACCCAAGACTGGTGTCACAATACTCACGAATGTCTAGAGAATACTTAATACAAGGTTTGAATGAAACATAAAACTTTCTGCTTCGGTACAAATGATAACAAACTGAATAAAATAGAAAGGGACTCCAGGCCTGCGGACGTCAGCAAGTCTACCTCGAATGTCCCTAGACTGAAGTCAGCTCCCAATCAACTACTGTTGTCCAAAAGCTACTTCTCCGGCACTATGATTTGTGCAAAAAAATGCACAGAGTGTAGCATCAGCACAACCGACCCCATATGTTGGTAAGTGTCTGGACTAACCCCGGCGAGGTAGTGACAAGGCTAGGACGAGACTCCAGATAAACCTGTGCAATTATATAAGATATGCAGCAAAGACATAACAAGAAATAACAAGTAAAACTTGGGAGGGGAAAACATGCTCTGGGTTAGCAAATAAAACAAAGTATTAGGGTAAAAGAGTAAACATTTACAATTCAGCTTCTAACACAGAATAAAGGAAATAAGACAAATTTCATATTCAACTCATCTTGTTGCAGGCATGCAACCCGATCCCATTTCATCATGACTCGTGGTAGGCGTACCACTCGTTCCCATTTCAATATGTCATGTGTGGTAGGCGTACCACTCGCTCCCATTTCAATATGTCATGTGTGGTAGGCGTACCACTTGCTCCCATTTCAATATATCATGTGTGGTAGGCGTACCACTCGCTCCCATTTCAGTATATAATGTGTGGTAGGCATACCACTCGCTCCCATTTCAGTATATAATGTGTGGTAGGCGTACAACTCGCTCCCATTTCAATATATAATGTGTGGTAGGCGTACCACTCGCTCCCATTTCAGTATATAATGTGTGGTAGGTGTACCACTCGCTCCCATTTCAGTATATAATGTGTGGTTGGCATACCACTCGCTCCCATTTCAGTATATAATGTGTGGTAGGCATACCTCTCGCTCCCATTTCTTTCAACACAATACACAATATAGTCCCGACAAGGGAAAAAGATAATATAATGGTTTCCCCGCAAGGGAACAAGAATAATAAATCCACTATCCCGGTAAGAGAGGTCCATCTATAACCAATCCTATGCAATTTCTACGTAGTATAGTTAAAAACCAATACTCAGTATCAAGGCTCAGCAACCAAGTCTTTTATAGAGTCAATTAAACATACACAATTATCAATTTAAGACCCACGATCGTGCTTCACACCAACATATGGATACTCGTCACCATGCCCATACGTGGTACTCAACACATAACAAGTAGCAATTATGACTCAACTCCTAATCCCTCAAGCTAAGGTAAGACCGAACACTTACCTCAACTTCCACGGCTAAATCAATCCACAACGACCGCCTTCCCTCTCGAATTCAGCTCCAACTCAATCAAATCTATGAAATAACAACTTTATAATATCAATAATAGCAAAAAAAAACTCAATGCCTAAATATAGATTCCCAACCTTTCTTCCAAAAATTCCAAAATTGACCCCGGGCCTGCTTGGTCAAAACACGAGGTTCGGACAAAATTCATATCACTCATTCCCCCATGAGCCCAGATATACAATTTGTTTTCAAATTCGACCCCAAAATGAGGTCTAAGTCGAAGAAAATTGAAAAGCCCTAACTCTACCCAATTCCCCCAATTTCAACCCTAGATTACATGTTTTAGGCCTACGATTTCAATGGATGATGATAGAAAATGAAGAAAACGAGTTAGATAATACGTACCCAAGAAGATTTGGTGAAGAATTGCTCTACAAGTCTCCTAGGGGATGTGGAGAAGAAGAACACGTGTGAATTTTTGAATAAAACCCGTATGTTTTTATTCTGGAAACTTAAAATATAACTGGGCATTTTTGTTCTATGCGTTCGCGACAGCGGTGTCGCGTTCGCGATGTGCAACTAGACAGTGCATCGTGTTCGTGATGGGGATGATGCGAACGTGAAGAAGGAAGCTTTGGGGGGGGGGTCCTGAATTCGTTATATGCGAACGCGTGAAGTACACGCACACGCGATGAGGAAGACTGTAAAGGTACGCGTTCGCGAGTTGTCGAGTGAGAACGTGAAGAGGAAATTTTTGGGATCCAGAACTTGGATTACGCGATTGCGATGTAAGGGATGCAAACGCGAAGAAGAGGGGATTCAAGTCTATGCGAATGCGAGAGGACATTGCGAACACGAACAAGGAATCTCCTGAGTAAAAATTGCAGAAAATCCGATACTTTTCCTAAGTTCACAATATCCCGAAACACCTCTGAAACACTACTGAGCCCTCGGGGCTCCTAACCAAACACACACACTAACTCAACAGCATCCTATGAACTTAATCGTGCAATCAAATCGCCAAAATAACATCATAAACGAGGAATCAAACCTCAAAATCATCACTTTTTCTTCAAACATCATAAACTTTCATTTCTAGATATTTAGGTCCAAAACACGTCAAATGACGTCCGAATTCAACCAAATTTCACATCAAGCGCTTAAATCACATATAAGACCTGTACTGGGCACTAGAATCAAAATACGAGCCCGATACCAACACTTTCTAATCCATTTTCATTTCAAATTTCCATATAAATTTAAGAAAAACAATTTCTCTTAAAAATTCATTTCTCGGGCTCGGGACCTCGGATTTCGAATCCGGGCGTACACCCGAGTCCCATATTTTTCTTCGGACCCTCTGGGACCATCAAATCACGGGTCCGGGTCAGTTCACCTAAAATGTTGACTAAAGTCAACTTTAATCATATTAATATCAAAGTTCATCATTTTCACACAGAATTCATAATTAAGCTTTTTGGCTACGCACCCGAACTGCGAACGCAAATCGAGGCAACTAAAAATGAGGTTTTCAAGGCCTCGAAAGTACGGAAAAAAGAGAAAATAGGTAATTACTCTTTGGGTCGTCACATCCTCCACCTCTAAAACAACTGTTCGTCCTCGAACGGATAAACGAAAAAACGCTAGGAAAAAGATGAGGATAACGGCTTCGCGTATCAAACTCGCACTCCCAGGTCGATGCCTCAGGAGGCTGACCTCTCCACTGAATATGCACTGAAGGAAAACTCTTCGACCTCAACTGTCGAGCCTGCCGGTCTAGAATAGCTACCGGCTCCTCCTCATAAAACAGATCCTTGTCCAATTGGACAGTGCTGAAATCTAACACGTGGGATGGATTGCCGTGATAACTCCGAAGAATGGACACATGAAACACTGGATGCACAACTGACAAGCTAGGCGGCAAGGCAAGTCTATAAGCCACCTCTCCCACACGATCAAGAATCTCAAATGGACCAATGAACCTAGGGCTAAGCTTGCCCTTCCTCCCAAATCTCATCACGCCCTTCATAGGTGACACTCGGAGCAATACTCGCTCACCAACCATGAAAGCTAGATCCTGAACCTTACGATAGACATAACTCTTTTGTCGCGACTGAGCCGAACGAAGCCTGTCCTGAATGATATTGACCTTGTCCAAGGCCTCCTGAACCAAATCCGTACCTATCTACCGAACCTCTCCCGGCTTGAACCATCCAATCAGAGACCGACACTGCCTACCATATAAAGACTCATAAGGAGCCATCTGGATGCTTGACTGGTAGTTGTTGTTGTAGACAAACTCTGATAAAGGCAAGAGCTGATCCCACAAACCCCCAAAGTCAATAGTACAAGCCCGGAGCATATCCTCCAAAATCTGAATAGTTCGCTCGGACTGACCGTCTGTCTGAGGATGAAACGTTGTGCTTAACTCAACCCGTGTGCCCGACTCTCACTGAACTGCACCCCAGAAGCATGAGGTAAGCTGCGTATCCCAGTCTGAAATGATAGATACCGGCACACCATGAAGGCGAACAATCTCCCGGATATAAATCTCAGGTAATCTCTCGAATGAATAGGAGACTGCCACATGAATGATATGTGCTGACTTGGTTAGCCTATCCACAATGACCCAAACTGCATCGAACTTCTCACGAGTCAACGAAAGTCCGATAACGAAATCTATAGTGATCATCTCCCACTTCCAATTGAGAAGCTCAATCCTCTAAAACAAACCACCAGGCCTTTGATGCTCGTACTTAACCTGCTGTCAGTTCAAACAATGAGCCATATATGCAACAATATCCTTCTTTATCCTACGCCACCAATAATGTAGCCGCAAGTCTTGATACATATTTGCAGTGCCTGGATGAATAGAGTACCGGGAACTGTGGGCCTCCTCTAAAAGCAACTCTCGAAGTCCATCCACATTAGGCACGTAAACTCGCCCCTGCAATCTCAAAACTCCATTCGCATCTAAGGTAACTTGCTGGGCACCTCCACGCTGCACCGTGTCCCTAAGGAGACAAATAGGGATCATCAAACTGCCGATCACAGATACGCTCCAATAATGAAGAATGAGCGACCGTGCAAGCCAACACACGATTGGGCTCAGAAACATCCAGTCTCACAAACTGATTGGCTAGGGCCTAAACATCCAAAGCAAGCGGCCTCTGACTGACTAGAATATAAGCAAGACTGCTCATACTAGCTGATTTCCTACTCAAAGCATCGGCCACCACATTGGCCTTCCCTGGATGATATAAAATGGTGACATCATAATCCTTCAACAACTCCAACCACCTCCTCTGTCTCATATTCAACTCCTTTTGCTTGAACAAGTACTGAAGACTCTTGTGGTTAGTGAACACCTCACATGACACACCATACAAATAGTGCCTCAAAATCTTCAAGGCATGAACAATAGCTGCCAACTCTAAATCATGCAATGGATAGTTCTTCTCATGAATCTTCAACTGCCTCAAAGCATAGGCAATAACCTTGCCATCCTCCGTGACCGTCAAATCATGGGCCCGGGTCCGTTCACCCAAAATGTTAACTAAAGTCAACTTTAATCATATTAATATCAAAATTCATCAATTTTCACACAGAATTCATATTTAAGCTTTCCGGCTACGCGTCTGGACTGTGCACATAAATCGAGGCAACTAAAAATGAGGTTTTCAAGGCCTGGGAAGCGCAAAAAAGAGAGAAAACATGTGATGACCCTTTAGGTCATCACATATAATTAGCACAAGTCACTGGACATAAGTAGTAAAGTAAACAAATATGTTGAAACTGTGTAGTAAACACATAGGGGTGAGGGAGAAAATTAAATAAAAGACATACCAGTTTTAAAGGTAAAGAAATAAGAAAGAAGTAATTTTGAGAGAGCCAAGTTGCAAACAAAGTGATTCCAAAGGTTCTCAAGCAAAGCAGAGTGTTGATTTCAAAACAGTAGTGCAAGAAAGTATGCAATTGGAAGTGTTTTTGTTGATGTGAATCTCAGTGTGTTTGTAAAGAGGGGAGACATGTCTTTATATAGTTTTGAAAACGAGCAGTGTATAGGCAAAGAGTGCACGAACATGGAAATAGCAATCAATTAGTGTCAATTAAGAAAACTGGACTCCTTTAATTAAGGAGTCTAGTTCAAACGGTTTGTCAAGGAAAAATAAGGAAAAGAAATCAGTTCAGTAAGGCTGATTAAGGCAAAGAAATCTCTTAGTGCATAAACAAGGCCAAATACATAGTGGGTAATTAAGAAAAGTTGGAATATCAATGTGTGTGTGTGTGTGTGTGTGTGTGTGTGTATATATATATATAATAGGGCATCAGTTCGAAAATCAACCAAGAGGATCCGGGATCCAATTGTAATCAAAGGGAATCCAAAATAACTAAGGAAAGAGTCACATAAATATAGAAATAATTTAAAATTGGTACAGAATTACAGAAGGAATACACAAGGTCATGTATTTAAGTAAAACATCACAAGCATAGGATTTTTACACAAAAAGACCAAGTAACTAGCCAGTAGGGTAAAGGAGGTTCAATCAAAAAATCAGTGACAAATCATTAGCCTTATTAAAGGGATTTCAAAATCAATCACTTGGTTTGTAAAAACCTTTTGAAAGAAGAATTTTCTCATATATAAAGCACATATATCAAACAAAAGAGTTGTTTACTATAGAAAAAAGAGTTTAACACTGAAAGTCTCAGAGTCACAAGCAAAAGAGATTCAAGTTCAATTACAGGCTCATAGTGAGTATAAAAGCCTAGGGTCCCAAAGTGGAACCTAAGTGCCACTTGTCAA
>MU767471.1:68967-90094 GCA_026770625.1 Nicotiana glauca | reverse complement strand
CCCCCCCCCCCCCCAAAAAAACCTAGGGTTTCGAATCGAGTAAGAGGTGAGATGACAAGGACATTGAGAGAGGCTCAGAAGCCTTTTTTTTAAAGTCTTATGAAAGACAAACATACACAATAGCAATAACACTGATTCAAAGTCATGCTTGAGAAAACTTGGAATTTAAAAAAGTTCCAGAAGAAAGAGATGATACAAATTTAACCAAAGTAGGTAAAACATGCTTAGGAAGAATATAACCAAAACTCAGTAAGGCGAACAAAATCAAAGCTCAAACATAAACACACATATAACAAAGCATGAGGATTAATCAACAAGAATTAATCATGCGAGCAAAAAATAGAAGAATCTTGCATAATAGAGAAGAGACAAGAGAGAAAACTCATGCGTTGTAAAAGAAAATAATCGAGCACAAGACACACATAAAGAAAGAAAAGGAGAATCATAAAGGTATTTGAAGAAATCTTTTTTCAGAAACCCTAAAATCGGATTTGAGCGATTTTAAAAAGGAAATTCGGGGAAAACCATTGAAAAGTCAAGCAAAGACCAGGCATGTCACAGATCTAAAAGAAATAAGCAAGTACACAATCTCAGATGGCTTAGAAGCAGAGAAAACCCTAGAATGAGAAAGGTCTTAAAGAAAGTTAGATCCTGAGTCGAAGAGACTCATATTGCTCGAACACGCCAGAATAATGGCCGGAGAGGCCATAGATCTACAGATCTGAGAAAGATCTAAAGAGAGCAATTGAAGTTGGGCCTCCAAACTTTGAGTGGCTTAGGTTTAACGGTGAGAGAGATTGAGCACATGCCACCCATGGCTTGGAATGCCATGGATTCTGGTGAAAACATGGTAGAAACAGGTGGGAGATGATTAGGTTCTCAGAGTAGGCTAGAGAGAGTTTGAGAGATGAAGAGTTCAAAGGCGGCGTATCAGATAGAATGGATTAGAGTTAGGTGGGTTAGAGAATTAAAAAAGGAAAGAAAGAATATCGGCTGTTGATTAAAATGATCAATGGCCTGGATTTAAAAGGAAGTCGGGTGGGTTTAAAATCGGGTCAGGGGTCGGGTTAAAATTGGAATTGGGTTATTTTGATTTGGGCGGAATTGGGAGTCAAATCGAGGCTAAAATTGAAATAGAAATGAGCAATGTGTTAAATAGCCAATTTCCCCTTTTTTTATTTTACGAAAATAGTAATAATGATTTTAAAAGAAAATTAAAAGCACTGAACTAATAAATAATATATAAATATTAATCCAAAAAATACTTGAAATAATTTTATAATTTTAAAATGCTGCAAATCGTAAAATAAGCTATAATTATAATTATATGTAATTTACTTTTAAAAAACACCAAATAAATTTATAAAAATGTACAAAAATCAACTTAATTATATTTTGGAGTAAATATGAGAATAGAAATAAATTATTCACCAAAATAATAATTTTGGGAAAAATTATTGGATTTTGTACTACTAGAAATAGACAACAAATTGATTTCAAAATCTTAAAAATTAGGGGAAAATATCAAAACTCTTGGGCATGCTTATATTTTGCATTACCCATGCTATTTTGAAAGTATTTTAAGTATAAAAAATACATAAGAAAAAATTAGGTATCAGCAGCTGCTCTTCTTTACCCGAGAAGGATGAAAGAGTTGTCGGGTAAAGATATGATGGCCAATATTGACCGAATGAAACGATTGAACAATATTGACCGAGCTCTCGTTCCTGAGCTGCCTACATATCCCTGGTGTTACAGGAATCAGGCCATATGTAGTTCAGGTTGAGAATGATGGTCAAAGTCTGATTGGCTGCGGGAACTGGAGTGGGATCGGTCCTGCTGAGACGGCCGTTGCTAGCTGGTGTGCCTGCAAATGAGTAGTACCATCATATATTGTGCGTAAATTTAAACGTGATGCAAGTTCCCATTGGACCATGAATGTTGTCTTTGGACAGTTAGGATGACGTCCTCGGACCATGATGTCCTGGGCCATGAAGCGTATAATAAAGGATTCGCAGGCTATGAAATGATGTTCTCAGGCTATGAGAATGATGCCTCCAAACTATGATGCCTTTGAATGATGATATGCAAAAAATAAAAATGGGGTCATCAGGCCATCGCATGACGTACTTGGGCTATGAGAATGGTGCCTCCGAACAATGAAGCCTTCGGATGATTTGGCAATCTTTCAGTCCATGAAATGTAGAATGTGGTGATCTTTTAGCCGATGCAAGATTTAAATAGAGGTGGAGGTATTTTAGCCATGCAAGATGGATAACGTGGCGATATTTCGGCTATGCAAGAAATAATAAAGTGGTGATGTTTCAGCCAATAGATGTAAATAAAAATGGCGATATTTTAGCCGATACAGGATTTAAATAGAGGTGGCGGTGTTTCAGCCATGCAGATGTAAATAAAAGTGGCGACATTTCAGCCGATGTAGGATTTAAATAAAGGTGGCGATATTTTAGCCATGCAGATGGAGGTAGAGCTTAACCTCCAAAGGCAGAAAGGTAGCCTTATGCAATGCAGAAAAATGCAGAATGGAGACAGATCTTAGTCTCGAAAGGTAGAATGGTAGACTTACGCAATGCGGATGGAGATAGAGCTTAGTCTCGAAAGGCAAAATGGTAGCCTTTATGCAATGCAGAGAAATGCAGATGGAGACAGAGCTTAGTCTCGGAAGGCAGAATGGTAGCCTTACGCAATACGGATGGAGACAGAGCTTAGTCTCGGAAGGCAGAATGGTAGCCTTTATGCAATGTAGAGAAATACAGATGGAGATAAGGCTTAGTCTCGGATGGAAGAAAGGTAGCCTTATGCAATGCGGATGGAGACAGAGCTTAGTCTCGGAAGGCGGAAAGATAGCCTTATGCAATGCAAAAGATAAAGGCGAATAATAATGAAATCTCTTAGCTGATAGCTGATTGTTGTGTTGCGGCTGTTGGGGATGTCTCGTACGAATAGAAATTGCAAATAGATGATGATTCTGAGAGTTGTATTCCTAAAAACTTATGAGTTTGTAAACGTATCTGATGATTTTATATCTTGGGTGCCTGCATCCAAAGAAAAATCGTGAGTTTTGTAAAAGGGGGGAATGTTAGTTCGTCTTCCAGCGGACTTCGCTTGTCCTGCTCGACTCTTGTTTTCATTGGGGTAGGTTCGCTAAACAAAGAAATTTGATAATAATCATGCATGATTTAGTAAAAAATATAACATGAATACATAATTAAAAATAGTTTTCTTTTAGATGAACCGATGACTGCGACGCGGTTCAAGACATTGCAACCTCTTTTGCTCTGAAATTTTGAGGGTCCTCCTCAAAATTCTGCCCCAGTTTACTGGGCTAGTGCTTCTGACGGCTGCGTGCGATGAATGGCTGAAAATCAACTTCGGAATTTTGAGGGCCCTCCTCAGAATTCTGCCCCAGTTTCCAATAGCGGGGAAAATGAAAATTTTATTGAATTGTGACCAAACCTATAAGGCTGCCTACGTATCCCCTCTTAAATGAGAATTAGGTCAGGCGTAGTTCAAATTACATCATAAGGAAATAATAAATGGCTACACATAGTATCGCTTGACTGCATCTGAATTGATCTGCTTCGGCCAAACTTCTCCGTCCATTTCTGCAAGTATGAGGGCTCCTCCTATTAGAACCCGGTGAACCATATATGGACCCTGCAAGTTGGGAGAGAATTTCCCTTTGGCTTCATCCTGATGTGGGAAGATTTTCTTTAATACCAGCTGCCCCGGTGTGAATTGTCTTGGCTTGACTCTTTTTTTTAAGGCTCTAGACATTCTGCTCTAACAAAGTTGACCATGACAAACTGCGTTTATTCTTTTTTCGTCTATAAGGGCTGACTTTTCATAGCGACTCTTTAACCATTCTGCGTCTTCAAGTTCCGCTTCCTGTATAATCCTCAGGGAGAAAATCTCTACCTTGGAGGGAATGACTGTTTCTGTACCATAAACCAACATGTAGGGAGTTGTCGCGGTTGATATGCAAACTGTGGTGCGGTACCCCAATAAAGAAAAGGATAGCTTCTCGTGCCACTGCTTATTTTTTTCTATCATTTTCCTCAGTATCTTTTTGATATTTTTGTTGACCGCTTTACAGCTCCATTCATCTGAGGTCTATAGGCTGAAGAATTCTTGTGTTTGATCCTGAATGTTTCACACATTGCTTTCATCAGGTCACTGTTGAGATTAGAACCATTAGCAGTAATTGATTGACTCTGGGATGCCGAACCGACAAACGATACGGTCGCAGACAATGTCTGCCACGACTTTCTTGGTCACTTCCATGTATGATGCTGCTTCAACCCATTTGGTAAAATAATCAATTGCCACTAAAATGAACCTGTGTCTGTTTGATGCGGCAGGCTTGACAGGTCCGATAATATCCATTCCCCAAGCGGCAAACGACCATGGCAAACTTGTTGCATTAAGCTCATTAGGAGGCACCTTTATCATATCTTCATGTATCTGACAGCGATGACACTTTCGGACGTACTGGATACAGTCTATCTCCATAGTCATCCAAAAATAACCAGCTCGGAGTATTTTTTTGGCTAAGACAAAATCGTTCATATGTGGGCCGCAGGTCCCTGCATGAATTTCTTCCAATATCCTGGATACTTCCTTTAAATCGACACACCTTAATAATCCCAAATCGGGAGTCCTCTTATACAAGATTCCTCCGATGTGAAAGAAATTATTGGATAATTTTCGAAGTGTGCTCTTCTGAGTAGCATTTGTAAGTTTTGGATATTCTCCTGTTGCTAAATACTCCTTGATATAATGAAACCAAGGTTTTCCGTCTGCTTCTTCTTTGACATGAGCACAATAAGCTGGCTGATTATGGATTTTCATAGGAATAGGATCAATGAAATTTGTGTCTGGGCGTTGTATCATGGATGATAGGGTAGCCAATGCATCGGCAAACTCATTCTGGACTCTAGGGAGATGCTGAAACTCTGTCTTTGGGGATCTCTTCCTCAACTCCTGTACATGATGCAGATAATGGAGTATCTTGGAATTCTTGGTTGCCCATTCTTCTCGGACCTAATGTATAAGCAGGATTGAATCCCCAATCACTAGCAACTCTTGAAAGTTCATGTCAATATCCCACTTGAGCCCTAAGATGCATGCTTCGTATTCGGCCACGTTGTTGGTGCATGGGAATCTGAGCTTCGCAAACACCGGATAATGCTAACCGACATCTGATACTAGGACTGCTCCTATGCCAACTCTTTTGAAGTTTGTTGCTACATCGAAAAACATTCTCCAACCGTCATAAGATTCTACAATGTCTTCTCCTACGAAGGATACCTCCTCATCAGGAAAATACATTTTTAGGCGTTTGTATTCTACGTCCACGGGATTTTCAGCAAGATGATCTGCCAATGCCTATCCCTTGACTGCCTTCTGAGTCATGTAAACAATGTCGAATTCACTCAGTAGGATTTTCCACTTGGGCAGCTTGCCAGTGGGCATGGGCTTCTGAAAGATGTACTTCAGCGGATCCATTCTTGATATGAGATAAGTAGTAAAGGCATAGAAATAATGCCTCAGCTTCTGAGCGACCCAAGTCAGAGCACAATACGTGCGCTCTAATAGAGAATACTGGCCTCGTATGGGGTGAAATTCTTGCTGAGATAGTATATGGCCTATTCCTTTCTCCCCATTTCATCATGTTGTCCCAGAACACAACCGAATGCTCCATCCAATACTGCAAGGTAGAGCAACAGAGGTTTACCTTGTTTGGGCGAAACCAAAACTGGTAGTGTTGACAGGTATTCCTTGATTTTGTCGAAGGCTTTCTAACAGTCATCAGCCCATTTGGTAGAGGTGTCTTTCTTTAACATCTTAAAGATTGGCTCACAAATGGCAATGGACTGAGCTATCAACTCGCTGATATAGTTGAGTCTCCCTAGGAAACTCATCACGTACTTCTTGTTCTTTGGTGGTGGCAATTCTTGAATGGCCTTAGCCTTTGATGGATCCAGTTCTATTCCTCGGCAACTTACAATAAACCCAAGTAGTTTTCCGTCAGGAACCCCGAATGCACACTTGGTGAGGTTCAACTTCAGATTGTACCTTCTTAGTCTGTTGAAGAATTTTCTTAGATCTTCCATGTGGTCAGTGGCTCTTATGGATTTAATGATGACGTCGTCTATATACACCTCGATTTCTTTGTGTATCATATCATGGAAGATAGTAGTCATGGCCCTCATGTAGGTTGCACCATCATTTTTTAACACAAACGACATCATCTTATAACAATACATCCCCCACGGCGCAATGAAAGCCGTTTTCTCTGCGTCTTCCTCATCCATCCATATCTGATGATACCTAGAAAAACAATCGACGAATGACTGCAGTTCATGCTTGGCACAGTTGTCAATTAGAATGTGTATGTTTGGCAAGGGGAAGTCGTCTTGCAGACTGGCCCAGTTGAGATCCCGGTAGTCGACACAGACTCTAACCTTCACGTCCTTCTTCGGTACTGGAACAATATTGGCTAACTGTGTTGGATACTCTACTACCCTGAGAACCTTGGCTTTGACTTGCTTGGTGACTTCTTTCTTGATTTTCAAACTCATGTCAGGTTTGAACTTCCTGAGATTTTGCTTTACCGGGGAACATGTCAGATCAGTTGGTAATTTGTGAGCTACAATAGATGTACTGAGACCAATCATATCATCATACGACCAGGCGAATATGTCCTCATATTCCCTTAGGAATTCGGTGTACTTTTCCATTTCTGATGGTGACAGATGAACACTGATGCGCGTTTCTTTGATATTTTCTGTATCTCCCAAGTTAACAACCTCAATCTCGTCCAAGTTGGACTTAGGTCTATTCTCAAAATCCTCAACCTCTTTAACAACCTCTTCTGGTATATTATCCTCTTCTGAGTCTATATCCATTTGTTGCGTTGTCTCGTTACAAGTCACCAATCGTCGGTTCATCAAGATAAGGAATAGTAATGATATGTAAATAAAGTAAACAATAAAAGGTAATAAGAGCAAGATTTATAAGAAAATGAAATGCTTTGATAAATTTCATAATTGTTTTGACCATTGGAGCTCTTATTTCAAAATTAAAATGCGGAAAGAAAGTCAACTAGCAAGAATAAAGATGATGCATAGTGCTTTGTTCAGCCTTGCTACCCTGAAGCTTTTTGGGCCTTGGTGGTTCTGATAGACCAATTGTTGAGGCGTGCACCTAGGCTCATGACTTGTATGGAAGGGCCTTCCTCCCCCCGTTCCTAAAAAATTGACACAACAGTCCATATTATCATCTTCCAAAAACAAATTCATCATTGCCGTTAGTGCTTCCTCTTCTTCCGACCCATGTATGACATTGGCTGGCTGGAAAGTCTATTCCAGGTGAGGTATCGGATGCTCCAGTAGGTAGTAAGGACTGCGCCATGGTGGCGACCAATGGTTGAACTCCTCCCAGGTGTATTTATATCCTAAACCAAAAGTGGTACCATGTTTCTTCAGTTTGATAGGTTTGGTGATTCCCTGGAGGTTCTCGCCAAGTCCCTTGCCAGGTTCATATCCGCTCCAATTCAGTATGTTTTCAATTTTGTAATCCCATCACTTGTTTTTATCAATGGCGTTGACTCGTTTGATGTAGTGGTAGGTTTCCCAACCTATATTTATTCTTCCTTCGATCATTGGTATGGTCTGGCGATTGTTTATGGGGTTGCTACTGTCGCCATGAATAATCACCTCTTGGTGATTCCACTCAAACTTCACTGCCTGGTGTAGGGTTGATGCTACAGCCCTAGTGACATGCATCCAGGGTCATCCCAGTAACAAGTTGTAAGATGCTGGGACGTTTATCACTTGAAAGTCAACGTCGAACCAACTCGGTCCCATTTGTAGACATAAACTGATTTCCCCAATAGTGGACCTTTGGGACCCATCGAAAGCTTTGACATTGATGGCTCCATCCTTGATGTCATGCATGCTCTTCCCCAACGTTCTGAGAGTTACTAATGGACAAATATTGAGGCTGGACCCTCCGTCAATCAAAATTCAGGTGATAAAATAATCCTCGCACTGTACGGTGATGTGCAATGCTTTGTTGTGGCTTAGCCCTTCCGGTGGCAGCTCATCTTCATGGAAAGTGATTTTGTGACTTTCCAATATTTTCCCCACCATGTTTGCCATTTTTCCTCCCGTGATGTTGCTCGGTACATATGCCTCACTTAGTATCTTTAACAAGGAATTCTTATGTGCATCGGAGCATTGCAGCAGAGCTAGGATGGAGATTTGTGCCGGTGTTTTATTCAGTTGATTAATTATTGAGTACTCCTTTGCATGTATCTTTCTCTAGAGATTATCGGGCCTAGTTTCAATAGGCCGTCCAGAGGCCTACTTACTTGATTAAGCTAAATGTTCCAGAGTATAAACCCTACCAGTTCTTGTCATACCCGGTGCCGCAACTGCTTCTTCGGTTTTGGCTTTTCTTTTCCTCCTTGCCTCGGCTGTGTAATCCCACGGGATGGTCTTCGTATGGAATGGCGATATGGCAGACATTGCCACTGGGATGGGTACCCTTGCTTTGGAAGGTAACAAAGCAACTTCAAATGGCATAGGTTCCTTTGGGGACCCAAACTTGACCTCAATTGGTCTTGGCGCCTTTGCAGAAGAAGGTGCTTCAAACTCAAGTGGTATGGACATGTTCCATTTGGCGTCTCCAGAAGGCTAACTACAATCGAATTAAGTGTGACTGTCGGTTTCTTTGGCTCGTCACCTTCAGCAATTAATCCGATTGATCCTTTGGGGTCCCAATCATCTTCTATCTCGATCATGTGAACACCTCCACCCTTGTGGTCCGGTATAGGGTTATTGCGGCCATTCGGAGCAGGCTTCTTTGCTACGATGATCCTATTGTCAATCAAAGCTTGGATCTTGTCTTTCAAAGAG
Organism: Nicotiana glauca; assembly: GCA_026770625.1. Lineage (NCBI taxonomy): Eukaryota > Viridiplantae > Streptophyta > Magnoliopsida > Solanales > Solanaceae > Nicotiana > Nicotiana glauca. The sequence goes on along the minus strand of MU767471.1, from coordinate 81,149 downwards.
CGGCACTTATCAATAGCATGGCCCTTCATGCCGGAATGGTATGCAGAGGTTTTGTTTGGGTTAACCCTTTGGGAAGGGTTTTCTGGAGTTATGGCAGGGATGGGGGTGACGTAACTAGTAGCTTTAAGCCTTTGATACAGCTGGTCGATTGGTTCGACAATGGCGGTGTATTGTTTGGGAAGTCTGCGGTCGAAGTTTGGTCGGGGTCTAGGGAAATTTTGGCGAGGTGATTGATAGTGAACTTGTTGGGTATTGTAGGCTTGGTAGTCGTGTGCGGGTTGGGAGTATTTGGTTGAAGTAGGCTGATATGCGGGAGGTAGAGATGTTTGGTAAGTAGGTAGTGGAGCTTGGTAAGAGGGCAAATATGTTTGGTAATTTGAGGTAGGTTGATATGTAGGAGGGGGTGTTGGGTAGGTTTGGTACTTTATTGGGGATTTTGTTCTTTGTGCAACTATCACGGAAACCACATCCCTTTTCTTGGATGTGCCACCAGACTGTAGATCCTTGTTGGTAGCCTGTAATGCTTCAAAGTTAGTGACCATATCACTTTTGATACCTTCCTCGATCCTCTCCCCTTGCTTGATGATATCGGAAAATTTCTGGCCTTCGATCAACATCAGCCTCTCATAATACTGTGGGTCTTGAGCCAGGACAAAAAACCTATTCATTTGTTCTTCTTCTAAAGATGGCCTGACCTTAGCGGCTTCTGATCTCCAACGAGTAGCATACTCGCGGAATGTCTCCGTGGGTTTCTTCTTTAAGTTTTGGATGTGGAACACATCTGGTGCATTCTCCGTGTTGAATTTGAATCTGTCCATGAAATTGGATGCCATATTTACCCAATTCGACAACTTCTTCGGTTCTTGGCTAATGTACTAAGATAGAGCATTCCCTTTCAGACTTCTCATAAAGAGCTTCATGCGAATCTTTTCACCCTTTCCTACTCCGACCAGCTTGTCGCATTATATCCTTAAATGAACTCTAGAATCCTCGGTGCCATCGAACATCTCGAACTTGGGAGGTTTTTACCCCTCGGGCAGTTCGACATCTGGTTGAATACAAAGGTTTTCGTAATTTAGTCCCTCAATTCCCTTGCTTCCTTCGATACCCTAAACTCTGCTTGTCAGCCTCTTGAGTTCTGCAGCCATATTCATGATCAGAGAGTCTTTGTCATCAGACTCGGGTGTGCTCGAGGCGAGGTGAATGGGGTGTTGTATGGTTTCCCCATAGATGGGGGTATTGTCGTGATGATCATTTGTGGAGTTTAGTGGTTTAGGGATGAGTAGTGGGGTGTTGCTTGAAGTGTGGCATGTGTTGCAGTGGTGATGGGGAGTGGGTTGGTTTTGTGGTTTCGGGAGGTTTTGTGGAGGTGTGGGATTTTGAGTGCTGGGGAAGTTGAGATCTAGGGTAGTGAGGGAAAATGACAAGCTTGCCAAATTTCGAACTTGGTCCAGTTCTTCCTGAAATTTCAATAACTTCTGTTCGAGCTGGGAGGCACTTTCCTTGGAAACATGAATACCCTGAGGAGTCTCTACCCTTTCAACTGAGCTCTCCTTTTTGATGTCTTCCATTTTTTCCTTGTTCTTGTTTCTGATACGACTCGGAGGAGGAGGAGGTGAAGGATCTTCTGATATGCCAGAGTGCGCGAACTAACCTTTGGGGAAGGGGAATAAAACAAAAAGGTAATAATTTAGTGTGGATCATGAGGAGAAAAACGTTGCAGTATTTAAACACATAGTGCAAGAATATAAAATCATGTACTAATTTGGAAGCCTTATTGTGCCCGAGGTAGGCCTAGTGACAAGTTGATTTGGAGAACTTATAATGCTAAATACCTCATTTTATTGATAAAAATAAGACGAATCACAAAATGATACTAAAATTGCGGAAAATAAAAACATCACTAATGGCCATTGGCCTTATTACATTAAAGCAAATGAAAGACTCCTAACTACTTGGTCCCAGAGAGACCTTCCCCAGACTTGGCATCTTTAGCTCCATCGAACATCTTCACCAGCTCATGCAGTCCTAGCAGTAAGTAGGCTCTAGCTAAGTGTCCTCCTTCGTTTCCCTCAGCGTTCTGGCAGTTTTCAATCCTCTGTATGAACTTCCTTTCCCACTCTACTAAACCATATTCCAAATACCCCAGTCACTTGGCGCTGACAGCCATATCTTTCCATTCTTCAATCAGCTTTTGATGGGCTTGTTGAATTTCCTGGTGCTCACTTTCACATTCCCGAATCCTCTTGCACAATTGGTTGTACTTAACCTATGCTTCAGCATTTTCGTTGATGACCCTGTGACCTCGAACAAACCCGGGCTGTCCTAACCCCCTATGATCATCTTCCAACCAACTTGGATAGTATGGAGTATAACCAGCATGGTACCTATCTGGTTCTATGGAATCCTTTCCCAGGATGATTTTGCAATGCTACATGTGTTGAGCTTGACACTTGTATGGACTATCATCCTCTTGAAAGTCGGCCCTGAAGTGACTCATTTTGTCGACCCTTGGTATAACCTGCCTTCTTCCTGCCTGTCTCATGACTCGAAGAGGTACATAGGGATAAGTTCCTCTCAGACCAATGAGTATAAGAAACGGTGCATCCCGAGATAGGACAATGAACTCTTCAGTATGGAACCACTCGAACATCCACTGCACTTGGTCCTCTTTCAAATTTTCAAACAACTCTACCCATCCTTTAGCATCTTCTAGTTGGGCAAACATGTTAGGCATATAATTCATTCGTCTTGACTGATGGAAGGTGATATAATCATCCCATTCTCTACGAAGAATCTCTTGCCGATATTCACCCTTTTGGAGGTGCTCCATGAGCTAGAGTTGGAGCAATAAGTTACAACCCTCAAAGTGTTTGGCCCCTTGTTGACATTTTTCTAGGGCTCGGTATATCTCCGCAACGATCATAGGTACTATGCTAAAAGGTTGCCCGCCAATTCCTTCCATCAAAGTCTTGGTGACCATGGCCAGTCTGGTATGGATTCTAGACGTCTTCATAGGAAACACTATCATCCCCAAAAAGCAGAACATAAAGACGAAGACTCTTATATGGATATGCCCCAATGATGTGAGGGCGAATTCATCTAGGTAAGTGCGGTAGGACTTACTATGGTCGTACCTCTCGTACAGATAGTCGAAAGGAATGTAGGAATCCTTCAAGCAGGTCAAGTCTGTGTTCTTCTTTAGACCCATCATTTTGAGAAAATCCCTACCCTTGTATTTTTTTGGCATAAGTAAACCCGGAGTCTCTCATGGAATACCAGCTAATCCTCCTATTTCCTCGAGCAAAGGTGTCATTTCAAGGTCCTCGAAGCGGAACACCGACCTATCGCCATCCCAAAATAGAGTTGCAGCCTCTATGATTTTGTTGTCGGGTCGGATTTCCAAAAGAGAAGGCAAATTCCCCAAATATTTGCGGATGAGGGTCTGATCGCTGGAGTGAAGGTCTTCCCACCAGCTTAGAAACCTTGGGTAGATGTTGGTTACCATGATGAATCTGGGGACTTCGTGCCTCATTTTCTTCAAAACAAAGTGTTAGACCCTTACCCCCGCCGGACTCGACTATTTAAACCAATAAAAACATTTAGTTCTCCAAATAAATGCACAGAATGTGGTGGTGTCCATTTGGGTTTTAAGGAAACTCGGTGTACTTTGGATAAGGCTATCCTTAAGAGTCATTATGCAAACAACATAACCGACTCGGCTAGGTTTGACAGTGATGCATGCACAATTTAAACAGAGTAAGGTTTCTATGGGGTATTAGACTGGTACCCTTGAGCAAACAACTCAAGAGGGAAAGGTACGGAATCGTCGACTACACCGTTGATCGACTGGTTTTACCGCAAATACGCCTTTGGCAAATTTAGGGTTGATAATATCGGAAGAGCGCAACCACTCATTATAAGCGTTGCTATGGTATTTTGTTTGGGACGAGTGGAATATGATGTTGAATATGCAATTACAAGAATGAAACAAGTTGTCATGTATTTTCACGTTCATAAAATAATGATTACAATAATTGCTCATAATTACAACAGTATTGAAGGGAAGCGATGAAGGAAAGCGTTTAAACAAAAGAACGAAGAGCCAAGTCAGTTTCATACAAGAAGAGATAAAGACATTAAGTAAAGGCAACAAAAAGCAATAAAGTCACAAATAACATGAAATGGTAAAAGCCTAAAGAAATCCCCAGTAAAGTCTCCATGCTGTCGATGCCCCCTTTTTCTAAAGCGAAAATGGGTTTACGACATTTTTGGGAGGAAAACTCGTTCTCTTTTGGGAATTGGGTTTTGGAGTTTGAAGAGTCGCCACCTAATGATTAAAGTGCATTAGAACACTAAGAAGGGTTTGAGTTAAAGAACCAGAGTTTGGGTAAGGGCTAGAAATTATCTCGGGGCACCCCCCAAGATCCACTAGTATGGTTCTCGGCCATGTTACAATTGTGACTACACTTAACAAGTAAACAAATAAGGGTTCAAATAGAGGGAGTTTCCATATAATATTGCAAGTAAATTGAAATTTGAGGAGAGTTAAAGAGGGCAGAAATTTTAAGAAAAGATTTAAACAATAAATGAAAAAACAAATAAAGGGAAAGGGAGGTCCTAGGTTTATAATCAATATGGATCATATCAACGCAATACCCAGTAATCACTCCTCGAAAAAGGGGTTGCACATGGTATTAGCTCACCGATCATCATATCCATATCTACCCTTCGCGCTCCGTTTAAAGCGCGGAATAGTATCGTTACATAATGCATGCTATTACCTGTCCCAATCCTATCAGTATCGGGCGCATTGAGACTACTAAACCTAAATGGAAGGGAGTTGGGGCTTTTTAGAGTTTTAAAAGGATAAAAGTCTAGGGAACAAGCAAAAACACATAAACAGTTAGGGGGAAACAAATAGCAATTGAGGCTCACACAAGCCTCCTCACTTAAAAGAGCAAATATATCATGACTTCAAATACTGATTTTGGTCTAAATTAAATTAAAAGCATAGGATAGGCTGATTCATTACATATTTCTTAGATGAGGAGTCTGAATTAGCCTTGTCTGGATGTAGTTTATCAAAATCGACGCACTTAATTACCTGCTAGTTTGCCTAAGCGAGACCTATAGGCATGACATCTAACAGAGCGTATTGATTTAAGGAAAAGGTTGCTGGTTTTATAAACAAAAGAATCTGCAGATTTTAAATGACCTTACGACTGATTTTAGACCCGTAGATGAAATAGACAAAGCTTATTCAATTAATTTACTCCTATGAGCATGATGTCTAAGCGTCATTGGTTTTAAACAATTACGTAAATGCAAGAGTCCTATAGGCATGGTATCTAGAGTGAAACTGTTATTTATTAAGCCTATAACTGTTTGCCTAATGACATGTGTTTGCATAAGTGAAGAAACCTAAGATCATGATTTCTATATGCAAAATTTAGAGGCATAATTACTAAAATTCAGAAGTGCAGGACTTATAGGCATAATTTCTAAAATGTGCAGAACTTATATGCATGATTTCTAAGATGCAGGAATGGAGAAGTGCGGAAAACTTAAGATCATGATTTCTATATGCAGAACTTATAGGCATGATTTCTGTGATGCAGGAGTGCAGAATTTATAGGCATGAATTCTAAGATTCAGAATTTATAGACATAATTTGCAGAACTTATAGACATGATCTCAGAAATGCAGAAACTATAAGCATGATTTCTGAAATGTAGGAAGTGCAAAATTTATAAATAACCTATAGGCATGTTTTCTACCCTTTGCATGCATTCATCTTCACCCTTTTCACTAGCCATCCCCGATCATTATTACAATTTATTACAGACCCAAATGAATCAGAAAAAAAGGAAAGAAAAGTAAAATTACATCAGAAGTTCCAGCTACATCCAAATAGCCTAATTTAGACTCAAAGTCCAACAATATGAGATAAACCAAAAGTCTCAGAGTCACAAGCAAAAGAGATTCAAGTTCAATTTCAAGCTCATAGTGAGTCTAAAAGCCTAGGGTCTCAAAGTGGAACCCTAGTGCCACTTGTCAAAGAAACCCCGCCCCCTAAAACCTAGGGTTTCGAATAGAGTCAGAGGTGAGAAGACAAGGACATTTAGAGAGGCTCATAAGCCTTTTTTCAAAGACTTTTGAAAGACAAACATACACAATAGCAAAAACACTGATTCAAAGTCATGCTTGAGAAAACTTGGAATTTAAACAAGTTCCAGAAGAAAGAGATGATACGAATTTAAACAAAGTAGGTAAAACATGCTTAGAAGGAATATAAACAGAACTCACTATGGTGAACAAAATCAAAGAGTTCAAACATAAACACACATATAGCAAAGCATGAGGATTAATCAATACGAATTAATCATGCGAGCAAAAAATAGAAGAGTCTTGCATAATAGAGAAGAGACAAGAGAGAAAACTCATGCGTGGTAAAATAAAACAATCGAGCACAAGCCACACATAAAGAAACAACAGGAGAATCATAAAGGTATTTGAAGAAATCCTTTTTCAGAAACCCTAAAATCGGATTTGAGCGATTTTAAAAAGGAAATTTGGGGAAAACCTTTGAAAAGTCAAGCAAAGACCAGGTATGTCACAGATCTAAAAGAAATAAGCAAGTACAGAACCTCAGATGGCTTAGAAGCAGAGAAAATCCTAGAATGAGAAAGGTCTTGAGGAAAGTCGGATCCTGAGTCGAAGAGACTCATATACCTCGAACACGTCGGAATAATGGCCAAAGAGGCCATAGATCTACAGATCTGAGACAGATCTAAAGAGAGTCATTGAAGTCGGGCCTCCAAACTTTGAGTAGCTTAGGTTTAACGGTGAAAGAGAGTGAGCACAGTCCACCCATGGCTTGGAATGCCATGGATTCTGGTGGAAACATGGTAAAAATAAGTGGGAGACGATTAGGGTTTCGGAGTGGGCTAGAGAGAGTTTGAGAGATGAAGAGTTCAAAGGTGGCGTATATGATATAATGGATTAGGGTTAGGTGGGTTAGGGAATTAAAAAAGGAAAGAAAGAATGTCGGTCGTTGATTAAAATGATCAACAACCCGAATTTAAAGGGAAGCCTGGTGGGTTTAAAATCGGGTCAAGGGTCGGGTTAAACTTGGAATTGGGTTATTTTGATTTGGGCGGAATTGGGGGTAAAGTTGAGGCTAAAATTGAACTAGAAATGGGTTATATGTTAAATAGCCAATTTCCCCTTTTTATTTTACGAAAATAATAATAATGATTTTAGAAAGAAAATTAAAAGCACTGAACTAATTAATAATATATAAATATTAATCCAAAAATATTGGAAATAATTTTATAATTGTAAAATGATGTCAATCATAAAATATGCTATAATTGTAATTATATGCAATTTAGCTTTAACAAATACCAAATAAATTTATAAAAATGTAAAAAAAATCACTTTAATTATATTTTGGAGTAAATATGAGAATAAAAATAAATTATTCATCGAAATAATAATTTTGAGAATAATTTTTGGATTTTGTAGTGCTAGAAATAGATAATAAATTGATTTTAAAATCTTAAAAATTAGGGAAAAAATCAAAACTCTTGGGCATGCTTATATATGCATTACCCATGATATTTTGAAAGTATTTTGAGTATAAAAAATATATAGGGAAAAATTGGGTATCAACAACTACCTGATCCTTCGTCTTCCAAAACTTCATACAAATCAGAACCTTTTCAATATTGTCCCTGAGAAATTGGTGTCTGACATCAATGTGCTTTGTCTTTTGTGTTGTACTAGGTTCAAGCTGTAAATACACCAAAGTCTTCAAGATGGTTCCTGATCTTTAATATTTGTGCACAACAAGAAGCAGCAACCACTTATTCAACTTCAGTAGTAGAAGGAGCCGCACAGTTTGTGTCTTTGTACCTCATGAGATAAAGTATGATCCTAGAAAATATACCGTTTTATAAGTTCCTTTTCTGTCACCAAGATAGTCGGCATAATCAACATCAACATATCCAACCAAATCAAGAGAATCTCTTGAACACTATATGGGGACCAAGTCCTTCGTTCCCTTAGGATACCTCAAACTTTCCTTGTCATCCTTCAAGTGAGAGTGTTTAGGGCCAAGTTCCTATCACTATTCTGTATGAAGGCCTAGGGACCAAGGGCTACATTTGATTCCTCTCAACTGATGGAGTTCTTCTTGTATAACGGCTATCCAGTTAGCGTTTTCAATGCTTCTTTGATGTTCTTAGGCTTGATCTAAGGAAAGAACGTTGAGAGGGAAAACATGTTCCTTACCTTAGAAACTAGGTTGAATATCGGAGTCTAAGGATGTGATTGAATTTTGAAGGGATGTGAACTCTTTTGCTTCTAGTTGGATACCTGAACTTCAAAATTGAAGGACCAGGTTCTTCCATATGTGCATCATCATTGACATCAACAGAATCATGACTTCCGCTATTTAGTTCTGCATCAGGAGTTCCTAATGCTACATTTCCAACTCTTTCTTCATCTTTAGTGGAAGCAATTGGGGTACCAGGTTCCTCTTGAGAAGTGGAAGAGGATGTGACATTGTCTTCACTTGCCTTCTTCATGTGACTCATCATATCAGCCTTTCCATTTGAAGCATCAGATATTTCCCTTAGCACATGCATCACACACTCTGTGCTCCTAGAAATTTGAATTTGGTAGACCGCGAACCAGGTCCTTCTTCAAGCAGCTCATATCACCAGCTTGTAGAGACTCAAAATCAGCAACGTAGATATTCTTGTATCTTTTGGTTACTAAGACCACTTCTCCAGTTACCAGATTAGTAATTATTGTCACTCCTCCTTTTTCCGGCACCCGCGAGGGCGCAAGGGAGTTTTTCCAATTAAAGGACAATCGAAACGGGATTATTATTAAAGAATCAGAGTCTCCACTTGGGAGATTTTATGGTGTCCCAAGTCACCGGTTTAATCCCGAATTGAGGAAAATATTGACTCTGTTTAACAGTCCGCGCACCAGAAACCCGGATAAGGAATTCTTTTAACTCGGGAGAAGGTGTTAGGCATTCCCGAGTTCCGTGGTTCTAGCACGGTAGCTCAACTGTTATATTCGGCTTAAATATTTGATTTTTTAACAATTATGAACTTATATGCAAATTTTAACTTTTGAACCACTTTTAACAATTTTATTATTATTATTATTATTTTACGGAGAAATGCAACGTTGTGAAAACGTATCTCAAACCACGTCACAGTCAATGTACCCGTGATTATCGACACATTTCGATCCCGTTGAGATTTGGATTTGGGTCACATAAATGCACACCCGTATTTAAGAAAGTAATTTATTAAAGACGCGCCTAAAGCGATTAGCGTATCATTATTTTGGGTAAGGCCGAGAAATTTCGCTAAACGGTCTATCCCGAAGTCTAAGAAATTTCACCAAACACGTGTAGAGGACTCCGCAGTGAGTGTATTCTTGTTTGGCGAGGCACGCCTCATTAGTTAATTTTTTAAAAGAATTGCGACATCATGGAAAAGCATCTCGAACCACGTTACAACCAGTGTACACGTCGTCGTCAGCACATTTCGACTCTATCGAGATTTGGATTTGGGTTGCATAAATGCACACCCGAGTTTAGGAGGGTAAGATTAATTAAGGCGAGTCCTAAAGAGACTAACGTATCGTTATTTTGGGAAGAGGCCGTGAAAATTCACTAAGCGGCCAACTCCGAAGTCTATCCAATTATTATGTCCTTTTATTGAGGGCCCCGCAATTTGTAATTTACTGTGGCGAGGCACGCCTCCTTTATTTTAAGGATATCCTAAAGTGACTACATTTCTATTTAAATTCGTCTCTAGAATAAAGAAAGAAAAATCCTAATTAATTACGAGCTAAAAAAAATAAAAATGTAACACACTAATTGCTAAATTAAGACAAATATTAATGGAAAGGAATTTTGCTAAAAAAAAAAAAAAAAAATTTCGAAATTGTAAATAAAAATGCGAAATTCGACAACTAATATTCAAAAGAAATTAATTATAGCAAGATTAAAACTCGCATTGTTATATATATATAAAAAACTATTGGAATTATTTATTCACAATCACTTGAAACTAGATATAACCATAATTACTAAAGCTTATTAGAAAGTTTATTAAATCTAAAAAATTAAACCCTCTTGCTAGATTCACGACTAATGGATTAATGTTCTTAGCCTTGTTACATTGAATCACACATTAAAAGTGTCAAGTTTGCTGATTCTACGGAATTATTGACCTATTATATTTGCCTATTATTTGCGGATCTTTGTTACTAACAAGATTCAAAGATTACAAACCTCAAGTTATTTCTATTCCAACATTTGCAAATTCAAATCTAGATTTTTACCAATTCGGAAAAAAATGAGATCGCGAACAACCTTATTTTAAATATGAGAACTAGTGAAGCTGAAACTATTAGCTACGTGATTCTTACGGTCATACATCCCATAGTTCAATAATCTAACAATTTACTCAAATTAAACAAGAATATCGTATTGACTAGTATTCGCGCCATTTCAAGGATTTTAGTTTCATAATCAATTGTTATGGTTCAGTCGACTGTTAGTTAGTGACCTTATAATAGGAAACAATCTTAATTATGCATGCCTCTACCCTTCGTACAGCAGGAAAATATATAACTGATATTTAACTAAAAATACAAATATACTATAATTAAATACATAAATTTCTGCTATTTCATTTCATCTTCAAGGCGTACATCAAAGTGATTCAAAGTGGTGTACCTGGTATTGGAGTACAAAGAAGAGGAAGATCAGTAAGAAGCAATAGCAGCACACACACAGCAATAGCAGTTCAACAACACGGGAGTAGCCCAGTGACAGCGGGAATAGCAGAAAACCCAGGAGATTGCAACCAAGCAAGAAAACCAAGAACTTTCAAATTGGAAAACCAACCAAGAGTAAACCCAAGCAACCCTACTTGAATACCAGTAATACTAGAAACCAAACCAGACCAACAGAGAAGTAACCAGTTGCCAAAAATAACTTCTGATTTTTAACACTCAAGAAAAAGAAGCTTGAAGCTTCAATGAACAATAACAGTTGATGTTGATTGTTAACAGTGAATAAGAATAGATTTTTTTCTTTAATTTCTAACTTTCAAAACACTCCAAAAATTCTTAAGATTCAAAAGTCTTTTTATCTTCCCTCCAGTTCTGAAATATTTTCTCCAAAATCAGTCCTCCTTTAAGTGTTAAATGAGTCCTATTATATACCCAAAGCAAGACTCTTTCCTCCATTCTTTTAACTATTAACTTTTTCTTTTAAACTACTATTACTAACCATTTTACCTCTTTTACTTTCCAGCCCATATTCCTCTAACTATGTGACTTTTTTAACTTTTTATTATTACCTATACTATTTCTGATTTTAATTAAGTAAAAAGTAGTCAACACGGACCCCACAGTTCCCCCCTTTTCAGTGGTCAAAGAAGACCTCATTATTAATCCCCTTTTACTTTACATAATTATGTCTTGTTCCCAACCACTACTTAAATAAATATATTAGATTTTCACTACCAAATATCTTGTTCCCCACTATAATATTTTACTATTATTAGAGCCTAGTGGACAGAGCACTTAAATTAAATAATTGTCTAAATTTGAAACTGCAAAAATACCCCCCGAAATTACTGAAAATTACTATTGTACCCCTATCAGCTATAATCAATTCACCTAAATCAATTAACCAAAATATAACAGCTATAACCAATTCTTAATCAAATTCAATCAACAATTCAAACTAAATGATGAACAACAAAGAACCAACTGAAATTATTTTGAACAACATTCTTAACAAACATACTTTCAGATTCAACAACAATAACAAAATTGAACATAACAAACAAGTAGACTCCAATCACTAAACTCAGATTCAAATTAAACTTAACAGATCAAACAAACAAATTCAAATTTCTAACTCAGATCCAAATTTAGACTTAACACAACAATAAAACAGATTCAAATTACTAAACTCAATAATCAATTGAACTTCAAATTAAATCTAACAACATTACAATCAGGATAAAGGATTCAAGTAATTAAACTAAAACATTTCTATATTAAAACTAAACAAGAACACATGAATGAAGCAAACTGAAGAAATAATCAAGAAAATGATAAACAAAGAATAA
>MU767471.1:16906-38862 GCA_026770625.1 Nicotiana glauca | reverse complement strand
CACACACACACACATATATATATATATATATATATATATATATATATATATATATATATATATATATATATATAATATTAGTTTGAATCCAAGTATAACTAATTTGGTGCAAACTCGTGTAGATGTTTTATCAGGAGGATAAGCTGAAAACAAAAGCTCAGATTGACGAAGCAAAAGAAGAAAACGAAAGGCTTAAGTCCATGCTATCTAAAATCATGAAGGATTACCAATCTTTACAAATGCATTTTCAAGGCATATGTCATAAACCTCAAAATTCAAAGGACACTATTGCAAGAAGTATTGAACAAGAACAAGTGGACCTTGTTTCACTTAGCCTAGGGAGAAGTTCAAGAGAGTTCAAGCAAGATGAAAAGGAATATGATCAAAATGACTGTAAAGATATTAAAAAGCAAAGTAAATTATTTGATGGGCTTGAGCTGGGTTTGGACTGCAGATTTAGTCCAGATTTTACTCAAGTCACGAAAAAGTATGATGATAGCCCAGAAAATAGCTTTGAGGAATCAAAGAAGGAGCATATAATAAGTGAACCATGTATACAAAATTACCCTAGTTCAAAAATGGCAAGAATTAGTGGGGATGAAGATGAAGATTTTCTGCAGCAGAACCCTCAAAAGAAGGCTAGGGTATCTATAAGAGCTGTGTGTGACACACCTACGGTAAGTAATCAGTCAATATGCTTCATTGAAATTGTCTATAAAGAAAGTCGGAGTAAGTACACATATAGCCATTTTTAGGAATGCTATTTAAATATTAGCCAGTATTTATTTAGTCCTGATATTTTAAACTAGAAATGATAACTTCAGGACAGTTTAAAAACATTTGTCTCAAAAAATTGAACTGAATAATGAAATTTAGGATGCACTGGCTAATTCTGCAATAACTATTTAAGATCATTCTTCTACCACTACACTTGTAATATAAATGTTTGTCCAATAATACGGTAGTATCACTTAAAATGGGATGGATGAAATGATATGTGTATACGATTAAAATTAGCAATAAAATATGTTGGTGCCGAGTCAAAGGCATATTTAGTGTAAAAGCTATAGGTTCAACTGAACTCATATATAGCTTTCGCTCACACCCAGTATTTTTGCTCAAAAAATTATTAAATATGTACAAATAGTAAATTTTGAACCATTAAATTAGATGAGATGCAATAGAATTGCAAATCTAAACCCAACTTGCAAATTAAATGCAGATGAATGATGGATGTCAATGGAGAAAATATGGACAAAAATTAGCAAAAGGGAATCCATGTCCTAGGGCATACTACCGTTGCACTGTCTCCCCATCCTGTCCTGTAAGAAAACAGGTAATAACGTCGAGTATTTCTTTATTATGTTATCAATTAATGTTTATTATTGTGGTTTAATTTGTAAATATATTTTTTACATACAGTACGTAAAACTTAATTTGGAGAAATTCAAAAATAGTCAGATTTACAAATGATCATTCAAAAATAGCCCGGTTTCAAAAGTAATTAAAATTTAGCCACTTTTCATATAAAAATAAATCTGAGCGAAAATACTGTTCAAAACCCGGAAAATACGCCAGTATATTATGCTGGAACTCAAAATAAGTACACTAGACTTCCAGCATAATATACTGAAGTTCCAGCAAAGTATACCGGTTTCATACACAGGTGCTCAAATCTCCAGTATATTATACTGGAACTTTTCATGTATTGGAGTATCAACATAATATGCTGGAAGTTCATACACAGGTGCACCGAACTCCAGTATATTATGCTGGACCGGTCTCCGTTGCAGCAAAATAGTGGCTATTTTTTATTAACTTGGTAAATGCTGGCTATTTTTGAATGACCAGTCCGAAAACTGGCTAGACCGTGCTATTTTTACAACTTAAACTCTATGCAATAATCATATTTTGTGATCCACCACAGGTTCAAAGGTGCTTTGAAGACATGTCCATATTGATCACTACCTATGAAGGAACACACAATCATCCCCTTCCATTTTCAGCTAATGCCATGGCTTCCACCACCTCTGCTGCTGCCTCTATGCTAAATTGCACATCCTCCTCAACATCACAACAAGGGATAATAACAACTGTTAATAATAATAATCTGCATGGATTCAACTTCACCACTTCAAATACTAACTTATTAGCCACACATGCACCAAAAACTTCCATTTCCACATCCCAAACACACCCTACAATCACTCTTGATTTCACTACTGTTCCTACAACAACATCATCTTCTACTCATACATTCTCATCTCAAAGATATTCTTCCACTTCTCTAAATTTCTCCACACTACCATCAACTCCTCCTTCTTCTTCCTTCATTAATTCCTACACTGCATTATGCAATAACTTCAAAAGCCAAGTTGGAGCCGGTTCATATCTTGGGAGGCCATCCTTTTCTCAGTCCTTCACTTCCAACAACACTCAGAATATGACTGTCGAGGACAATGGTGGAGCTAGAAATTCTATCAATTGGATTCAAAAAAATACAAAAGTGTCAAACCTAGGATTTGACCCCGTAACCTAAAGTAAAAATTTTGAACCATTTTTTCTCACTATACTAGAATCTTTTTTTATGTTAAGGAAAATAAAAAATTTATAAATACAAAAAAAAAATTCTTCCACTTTATTTTGTACAGTATAATTTTCCGATGAAAAAGATTTCTGCATCAACCATGACATTTCTAAGGACCCGAGTCTTGTATCAGTCTTCGTTGAATCGTTGCTACAATTTCTTTAATACAATTGTTCGGAATGGGTTGTATTCGAGAAATTAATTTTCTTGAAGAGAACTCTAGCAAAAATTTAAAATTCTAAGAGAATTTTCCATCCAAGCTAAGTTAGTTAGAAGTTAGTTAGGAAGTTAAGTGTAAGTTAGTTAATTCCTCTCACAGTACCTATAGATATCATAGGACTTGTACTCTCATTATTTCATCAATATGAATAACAGAAAGATCATCTCCTTCCTCCTCTATGTCTTCTTCTTTCTTCTGTCTCTGTAAATTCTACTGCATTTCTCTGTAATTGCATATATGGTATCAGAGCAGCCGGGCAAGAAATCTTAGCTCGGTGTTCGACTTCTGTTTCTTCCGCAAAAATTAATTATCTGTCATTTTTCTATGAGTGTGTTCTTGAAATTCTTTGGCATCAATGGTGATTGAGGATTTGACAACAACATATGTGAGCCAACCTTCCCATGCATCTGGTACAACCCAAGGATTCAATTTGACCCAAGCCCCAGGAATTGACTTGTCACGACCCAAATGATGGCGCCTATCACATTACCAGGCAAGCCGACAATCACTTATAACTATGTATTTGAATTAAAAATATGATTTTTAACAAGTTCAACAGTGAAAAATCCTATAGATAACTGATAACAACAACTGAAACTCAACAACAACAAATCCGAAAATCCTTGTGTCACCGAGTACATGAGCTACTAATGTCAACATAGTCTAAAATTCTAGTACAATTGTCTGTGAAAATAGAATAACATTGAAATAAAATTAAAGGAAGGAGAGTCAAGTTCTGCGAGCATCTTAGCAGTTACCTCGAAGTCTCCGAGCAGGTACTAACACTGGATCTAGCAATCACCGGTCCAGATGTACCTGGATCTACACACGAAGTGTGGAGTGTAGTGTGAGTACAACCGACCCAATGTACTTAATAAGTAAAGGATTAACCTTGGGCTGAAAGCAGTGACTAGCTCAGAAAGATACAGTCCGAATCAAACAATGACAACACAGATATGACAAGATAATGATAGTTAAAACTCAAAGAACTTCCATATTTAGCTCGTACACAGTACATAAATTTAGGCATGCTTTCAAGTTCAACAATTTAGACCCAACACTGATAAACTATGCCATGTACATCTAGCATGAGGAATGTTACATATCTATGCCTACAAGTCAAATATGCATGTCAAATGTAATGCATCACAGTGATACTCCCAGGTACTCACACTCTCAGAGAAGTCAATATATCTGTCTCATTTTCCCACTCATCGCACATAATCACTCAGCATTGTACAATATCAATGCTCACTACTGGTATATCAGACTTCGGAGGGGCGGATCCCGCCCAAACGCTAATATAAAGACATTATGGCCTACTACGGCGTGCAGTCCGATCCCATAATAATGAATAAGCAGATAAACCCCACTACGACGTGTAGCCCGATCCCATAAATAAGCCAATAAGGCATATTGCGGCGTACAACCCAATTCCATAAATATCACTCACAATCTGGCTATAGGCCCCAACTCAATCATCAATCTCTATAATCTCATGGGCTCACAAATCTCATACCACTCAGCCCGAACAATAATTACATGATGTAACAATAAATGAAAATAGAGACTGAGATATAATATGCAATTGAATAAATATGACTAAGTACATAATTGCAACTTAAGCAAATAACTCAACAGCAGAAATGACCTCAGTAGGTCTCAACAAATTAAGCACATAGCCAAAACATGATTTCTAACATGGATTACAGCTCGATTACTCTAACACGTAGTAATTACACGAATGGAAACAAGACTAGATAACTGCACAGTATCACAAAACCAACCGAGTCATAATTACTATGGTGCACGCCTACACGCCCGCCACCTAGCATGTGGGTTACCCTAACACCAACCATATAACATGTATTCCAGGGATTCATACACTCAGTACCAAATTTAGAAGTTTTATTTTAACGATCCGACCAGTCATTTTGAGCTTTTGCACTCTGACTGCCAGTTATTGAGCATGACTTTTCCCGTGTGATGTATTATGACTGATGTAAGTCATTGGTTTTGGTTTTACCGAAAATCGATATGATTTTGAAAGAATAGTCTCAGTTGAAAGCTTTGAATTTGATAGGTTTGACCAAGAGTTGAGTTATTTGTATGTGAGCTCGAATCGGAGTTTTTATGATTTGGATAGCTTCTTGGGGTAATTTATGACTAAGGAGTGTGATCGGAATTGGTTTTAGAGGTACAATGTGGAATTTGGCTTGAATTGGTGAAGTTAGTATTTTGGCGATTTCCGGTTCATAGGTGAGATTTTGATCTGAGGGTCGGAATGGAATTTTGAGAGATGTTGTAGCTTTGTTATGTCATTTGGGACGTGTGTGTAAATTTCAGGTCATTCGAATGTCGTTTGGTCGAGTTTTTTATCGAAAGTGCATTTCGGAAGTTTTTGAAACTTACGCTTGAATCTGATGTGCTTTGGGTGATTTGGTGTTGTTTGAGATGATTTGAAGGTTAGTACAAGTTTGAATAAGGTGTTAGAATATCTTTGTGCTTTTGGTTGAGGTCCTGAGGGCCTCGGGGTAATTTCAGAATGATTTCGGAGAGACTGGAATTTTGTTGCAGCAGCTAATATTACTACTTCCGGTATTCAGCGCAGTAGATGCAGGTGGTTTATCGCAGAAGCAAAAATTAGCCAAGTGAACAGATACAGCAGAAGCGGTCAAGAAAGCGGCATCTGCGAAGCCGTAGATGCGGAAGTTCAATCGCAGATGCGATTTTGGATTTTAAGTAAAGAACCGCAGAAGCAGGGGATTTGACCGCATATGCGGTACCATAGAAGCGGGTCTTGGACCTGGGCAGACCATATATGTTATTTCATTTCACGATTTTAGGTTATTTCACCATTGTTACCTTCGACCTTGGAGCTTTTTGGGCGATTCTGAAGAGAGAAATCAAGAGACTTCGTTAAGGTAAGGAATTTTGGACCTAAAACTCCATTCTATGGTTGTATTTCATGAATTTAGGGCTGTAATTAAAGGAATTAAAGGGCAAAAATGGAGGATTAGGGCTTGAGTTTAAGAGGCCTTTAAATGGGGATTTGAGGGGTCATTTGGACTCCGATTTTAGTATTTTTGATATGTAAGAACTCGTGGGGAGACCAGAAATCTATTGATGTGAAAATTTTTGAGTTTCGAGAAGTGGGTCTGGGGCTCGGGTTTTGCTGATTTCGAGATTTTTGATATTTTTCAATTGTTTTCGCTTGGGCTTTGTTCGCTTAGCATATTGTGATGTATTCGCTCAAATTTTGTATAGATTTGACACGCGTGGAGGCCAATTTGAGGGGCAAAGGCGTCGCAATATAGAGATTTCGTCGGTTTGAGGTAAGTAATGATTGTAAATATTGTCCTAAGGGTTTGAAACCCCGGATTACACATCGTTTTGTTACTTTGAGGTGACTTACACGCTAGATGACGCGTGTGGGGTAGAGCACCGCTGGGGGATTTTGACCTAGTCCACCCCGAACGATTATTTTAATGCGTATTTGGTAGTTAATTGTTTGATGTTATTATATTTTGGGTTGTATGCCATGTTGGGGCCTTGTGCCGACTTGTTGAGACCCTTAGGGACATTTTCGCTATCTTTCCTCACTCTATTTGTTTGAAAGCATATTCTCAGTCATGTTTTACCTGTTTATTACTCAAATTTAGCCTTATCACTATATTCTTAAAAGTGTGGACATCTATTTTGGGCCGAGTTTCCCTGTTTTACCGTGATAGACCGAGGGTCTGATTATGAGGTTAATGACTGAGAAAGCGAGGATATTATATATCTATGGATCGGGTTGCACACCGCAGCAATATATATACATATATAGATACAGATCAGGCTGCACACCGCAGCAATACTTATATGGGTCGAGCTGCACGCCGTAGCAATATTGCGCTTGGGCTCTAAGGACCCCCTCCCGGAGTCTGCACACCTCCTGTGAGCGCCGTAGACAAAATATATGGATCGGAATGCAAGCCGCAGCGGTTTCTATATGGTACCTATTGAGCGCGAATGCTGAGTGCGAGTTTGTTTGGTCAGAGATGAGTCACGAGTGACAGAGAGGTTAGCCCGAGGGGCGATAGATATATATACATGCACATGGGTGATATTTTGCTTGAGAGGCCTATTTATGAGCTTATTGATTTCACTCCTCTTTAAAGTGAGTTTCTATCGAATATGTTGATTTATTGATTGTTTTCACTCATCTTTATATTGAGCCTCTGTCAGAAAGTTGAACAAATGTTTGAAAACAACTTTTATTTTAAACTGGAGTTTATGAGATGTTTAGAATCAATCATTGATTTGGCATTGGGTTACTTCCACCGAGATTTTTAATTTATGAAGTGTTATGATTACTGTTTTTCCCGAGGGGCTGTTTTACGAACTATGCTTTGGGGACCGGCTATGGATTTAATCTCTATTACTATTTAAATGTTATTGAACCCCTACTAAGACTGCTGGAAAGTATTTCAAAAATGATTTTTACTAAAAGCTGGATTTTAAAAGGGAAGGTTGACTCGTATTTGATTTGAAAGCCTGTTGTGTTTATTGAACCTAATGTGAATGTGGATTCATTGTTTCATACTGCTCAATCTTTATTTACTCTTATTACTTACTGGGTTGGAGTACGCACATCACTCCCTGCACCACATGTGCAGTTTCAGGTATATCGGAACCCGATAGCGGGTGTTGATTTGCTTAGACGCGGAGTCATCAGAGTTAGCAGGCAGCTGCATGACGTCCGCAGCACCGCTCCCTTCCTCGCATTGCTATTTCTGTATTTAGTACATTATTTTAGACTTCTTGTTGCATTCAGACCTTGATAGATGCTCATGACTAGTGACACTCCGATGTCGGACTTGTGTTTTTATTTCGCATTGTTATTTCAGAAGTTGTTATGAAAAGTTGTTTAATTGAAGGCTTAAAAATGATTCTTAATGCTTAAGGGTTAATGTGAGTGTTGTGTCGGCTAGCCTTGTCCTCACGAGAGCCGCCATCACGATCGGGCCGGTTTGGGGTCGTGACATTTACTTACCTCGAAGTGCGTAACTCAATGCTCCAACAAACCCTTACCTCGCGAATCGGCCTCCGAACGACTCGAATCTAGTCACAAATAACTTAATATAATCAATACAAGCTATATGAATCGATTCCATATGATAAAGCTAATTTTTTAAACCAAATTCAAAAAGTCAACCCCCGGCGCACGGCTCAGAACCCGACAAAATTCACAAAATCCGAACACCTATTCAATAATGAGTCCAACCATACCAAAATCATTCAATTTCGACCGCAATCAACCTTCAAACCCCAACTCTTACTCTCCAATCCCCAGTCCAAAATCCCCCGAATTTTACATTAAAAACACATAATATAGGTATAGATATCAATGGATATTCAACATTATTGAGCATGAACGGGAGGCATCGGAGGAAGGACTGACGAACTTCTTATGCGCTAACTGCCCTATAGCTGGTGAATCCTTTGAATCATAGGAATGGTAAAATCAGTAGATACTAGGCTTGGAACATCTCACCACACGCGTAGTAAAAGCGCGATCTTGAAACTAGAAACTCTGGTTTTGAACCTTGCCTCTTGATTCTTAGTGAAATCCCCCAAAAAAATCGCCCCTAACCGAGCTCCCCAAGTCAAAATATGAAATAATACTCTAACCCTCATTTTTTAAATTTTAATATTCTGTCGAGTTCCCTTCATCGCGAACGCCGAAATATTCTCGCGTTCGTTAAGCGAAAAATTTCCTCAGCTGCCAATTCCTCTTACGCAGATGCGTGACCCCCCTTGCGAACTCAACAACTACTAGTCCAATGCCTATGCGAACGCGACCCCTCTCCCGCGAATGCAAAGGCTTACATGCATGGTGCCCAACCGGCCTCATCCTTCTACGTGAACGCGAGTCCCCTCTTGCGATCTCGATGCACAAACCACTAGTCCTTTGCAAGCGTGAAGAAAAAACTTCCCCAGTCACCCAAATACACTTCGCTAACACGAGACCTCGCTCGCAAATGCATATAAGGAAGCCAAATATAGTAATTATCGCAATCCAACAAGTCCAAAAAGAGCCGAACACAATCCGAATCACACCCGAGGTCCCTAGGACCCCATTAAAACATACTAACACATCCTAAAGCATCATATGAACTTAGTTGAAGCATCAAATCACATCAAACAATATCAAAATCATGAATCCCCAATTCATGCCTAGTGAACTATTGAACTTCCAACTACTAAAACCAATGCCGAAACACACTAAACAAACTCCGATTGGCCTCAAATTTTGCACACAAGTCATAAATGATAAAACGGACTATTCCAACTCCCAAACCAAAATATGAGCCCAGTATCAATAAATTCAACTCTCAGTCAAACTTGTCAACTTTCCAAGCCTTCAACTTTTCAACTTTCGCCAATTCAAACCAAAACAACCTACATACCTCCAAATCAATAGTTGAACATACTTCTAAGTCCAAAATCATCATAAGTCAATATCCGATCAAAACTCCATTCCGGAGTTGTTTACTCATAAGTTAATATCCGATCAACTTTTTTAACTAAAGCTTTCAACCTTTGGGACTAAATTTTCCAATTCATTCCGAAACATCTCCGGAACCAAAAACCCCCCAAAAAGTCAAATAACCACAAACGAACATAGAATAAGCAATACATGGGGGAACAGAGCTACAATATTCAAAATAATCGGCCGAACCGTTTCATTCTCCCCCTGTTAAACAAACGTTCGTCCTCGAATGGGTCTAGAATCATACTTAGAGTCTCAAATAGGTGTGGATAGCTACTCCGCATCTCCTGATCGGTCTCCAAAGTAGTCTCCACTGTACTTTCATTGAAGCTATATTCTTTGATCTCAACTTTCAAACCTGCCGATCCAAAATGGCCACTGACTCCACATCGTAAGTCAAATCTCCATTTAAATGCCCCGTCCTGAAGTCCAAAATATGAGACGAATCATCGTAACATTTCTGAAGCATAGAAATATGAAACATTGGGTGAACACTCGATAGACTAGTGTCACGACCCCGAAATCCCACCCTCGGGACCATGATAACGCCTAACATTTCACTTGCTAGGCAAGCAAATGTTAGAATAATTTGTTCATTTTTAAAAGTTCAGATTAAATGATGATATAGAAGCTAAAATAATTTCAATAAATCTAAGGTAAGGTGCGGAAAACTATATCAACTAAAATATCTAATACAATCCCGAATTCAGTATCACAAGTGCACGAGCTACTAGAATAGTAAAAATAAAGGTCTGAATAAATATGAAGTTGTCTGAGGGAAAGTTCACAACTAAGATAAAAGAGAAAGGGACTTTAGGGGCTGCGAACGCCGAGCAGTTGTCCTCAAGTCTCCACTCAATAGCCGACCCGAGTAATCTGAGAACCGCCATTGGGACCGACTCCAAAATCTGCACAAGAAGTGCTTAGTGTAGCTAGTATGAGTACAATCGACCTTATGTAGTTTGTAAGTGCAGAGCCTAACTTCGACGAAGTAGTGACGAGGCTAAGGCAGTCACCTACAACAATCTCACACCCCAAACCTGGGCCTGGACATAACACGACACTCGATGCCTAACTACATGTGACCGCGCGAACCAGCTAGCTGGCTGAATCAACATGTGATATCATAACA
Organism: Nicotiana glauca; assembly: GCA_026770625.1. Lineage (NCBI taxonomy): Eukaryota > Viridiplantae > Streptophyta > Magnoliopsida > Solanales > Solanaceae > Nicotiana > Nicotiana glauca. The sequence continues at coordinate 28,385 of MU767471.1, read as the reverse complement.
TACTGAATGTGGAACATAAACTAACACATGCTGATATACTAAAAGTCTGGATGATATAAATCAGAGTGTAAAAATACTAATATAATTCTGAAACGTATTTGCAGCCAACTTAATCTACAATAATGATAATAATACATCATTAAGTTACGACAGGTACAACTATCTCATAATGAACGTCAAGCTTATTTTGTATTAAAATGGGCAACATCCCCCCTATAATCTTTACTTCCTCCAAATTCAGGATAACACCAACAACACAAGAACACGACAATAGCAATATATATACATTATTTTCTAGCCTTATGTACACCATAAAATACGACAAAATAGCCAACACATCTCAATCTCTTCATATACAAAACGACCACCATAGCAGTGTCAAACGACCCAAAATGCTACGACGAATGACCAGCCCATCACCCTGCATTTATGTGGTTTTTACACACCCTTTATCCTCCAAAATCCATAAAACAGTAGCAAAATACGTAATCTAACGGTCCATAAAACAGTCCGCTACAAGAGAATAACTCGAACTCACGGCTTCTGATCACCGTCCCGTGAGTTCTTACAATTATAGAACGACTTTCCACATATCTCCAGCAGAAAAAATAGATGAAAGAGAGAAGTAAACTTACCTTATTTTTTAGATAACTAAACTCCTATCTTGATTCTTCAAACTTTAGGTTTTACCTCCAACTAGAACTTGAAAAGGAGAGAAAATCTATTAAGGTTTGTGGGAAAATTTTGGAAGGATGTTTGCAGGGGTTTAGGTCTGGTTATTGTGTTATAAAATGATTATATTTCAGTAGATAAGCACTTAAATTTGTCACTTTGGACGACCCGAAATAGCCCCTTTTTGAACTCTCGTCTAAGCAAGTAGGTGACACACCTACTTGTCACCCAGCAGCCTGCGTAGTCCCACAAAATCACATATATCTCTCTACTCCAATATCGTATTGACAAACAATTTAATGATTTGGAAAATAGACTCATAGAGATTCAATTTTATGGGTGTAACACCACATAAATTATATTGGGACAAAATCGTAGTTACATTTGACCCAAATTTCAGTAAAATTTATGAACGTAACTTGTGATGACTTTCCTCGACTTTTGCTGCCCAACTCGCCTGAATTCAAATCTAACACACGACTATCATAGATAAATCATAACATAACCTCCTTATCATGTTAAGAATCCTATTCTAACCTCAAAGGTACGGGTTATAACATTCCCAACTTGTCGACTTTCGACGAAATATTATCTTCTTCAATTCCTTAGCTTCTGAACCTTCCAACCCTCTTTGTACTTGTTGTTCATGATCTTCAATATTTTTAATCTCCTAGGTAACATGATAACTTACTTTATATACTTCCAAAGGTGATCTCATTTTTGGTCTTACATTAGTTTGCTTACGACACACTTTTACATACGAATATATGGGGTGTAACAGGGGATTTAGGCAGAATTAGGGAATTTTAAAAAATTATAATTTAGACCTTTAATTGAGGTCGGATTTTGAAATTACATAACCGGGCTCGGGGGTGAATGGGTAATTGGGTTTTAGTCCGAATTTTGATTTTGACCAAACGAGCCCGGGGTTGACTTTTATTGACTTTTTCAATAATGATCTAAATTGAATCTCTTTCATTCGTGAGTAGTTTCTAAAGCTTATTGTGAATTGTTTGGTCAATAATATGAAAGATTTGGTTGGTTTGGAGGCTTGTTCGAAAGGCAACGCCATGGTTGAACTTTGAGTTGATTGCGGAGTGAGGTAAGTATTGGGTTTACCTTGATTTGAGGGAATTAGGAACTCATAAACTATGTGCTATGTAAAATTCATGTGTTGCAACATATATGCGAGGTGACGCGTGCTTATACACTGTCGAATTACTTGTTTTGCCGAATTACTTGTTTTCCTAATTTTCCGTATTTCATAAATTATTTCCTTTCATGCCTTAACTGTTACATGCTTTAAATGCTTCCCATGCCTTTATTTTCTACTTGTTATCTATTACTCTCGTGTTAAAAATGTTAGATTCTCTCATGCTTTCATAACTTACTACTACTTGCCTTAAATAACTTACTTGTGTCCTTAGCTGTCATTTATTTGAATTGTTTTACTATTTAGTATTCAATATAGTAGATTCTTAATTTGAGGCGTGATTTTTCTTTCTGTGTCTGCTTCATATCCATTAATCGTAGAGGACTCTTATAATTTAAGTTGTTAAGTTAAATGCACTTATTGATTCATTCGTGATGTACAGTGGGATCGTGTAATAACCCATTTTTAACTATGGACATTTAAGTCATTAGCTAAATTAATAAAATAAAATAAAAGACAAGAGAAAAAGAATATACTAAGAGCAATAAATGGGCCAAGCCCATCATAAATCTTACACTACGGGAGTTAGGGATTTGGGGGAGGCATATTCCAAGATTAAAGAATCAAAAGGGAATAGAGAGGAAAGCTTTACCTGGAGAAAGATACTGGATATCTCAATCAAAAACCAAGGTGAAATACTTCACCAACATGAAAGAAGGTTTAGGAGAATAAAGTTTTGTCATTAAACCATACAATACAAAAGAAGGAACAGAGTTGAAGCTCATAGTTACTGCCACACATCGGCTTATACAAGTTAATGTTACTTTGATTCTATTTAAGTTGTATCTGAGCTTTCATTATAAACTGAAGCTAAATTTTAGTGATAAAGATGATATATGTAACTTTAATTGGATTTAGCTATGCACATATTTGGGTATAACCTATTTTGAAGAGTATTTGAGATTGTTTAAGTTTGAATTGTTTAGATCTTTAAATCTGATATTGGAATTTAGTTGGTGCTTAATTATAATGGGTAGCATTAGGTTTGAATATCTTTATTATGATAAGGTTATTACCTGAAGTTCAACCCATGAATTGAGAAATTAAGAATGATAGAGAATACTTTGATAGGTCTTATGTAGCCTAATTGAGATTATTTCCAATGGAATCAGGAGGAAATTTGATAGAATAAAACCTGAATATGTCGGTAGTTCATGAAGTTGATACTTAACTAGTGTTTGTGATAATATAGATTGATTGAAGAAAGATGTACGAACTGCTCGAATTGACGCGCTTGGTATTTCGGCACAATTATAGTGAATAGTAATCTTGCCACAATTTGTATTTTCATAACCTGCATGGTTTATATATGATTTTGAAAATAAATGTATTACCGATGCTTTGAAATTACATGTGGGACAAGTCTTTTACTTGATATGACACCGAACAGTTTACTTGAGATGTTTACCGATTAATGAAAATATTCCTACTGTGACTAGATATGTTTTACCATTACTTGAGATGTTACAGTTATTTGAAGTATTCTTATTGTTACTAGACATGTTTTATTGTTACCAAAATAAAATTACAAGATTTGATAAGGAATGATATGCCCTTTATTATTTTGAAAAATGCTTTTGTACGAGTGTTGATACCCAATTTTTCTCTAAATATTTTTTATACCCAAAATATTTTCAAAATAATATATATGTGCATATATGAGCACACACAAGAGTTTTGGTACTTTACCAAATTTTTTTAGTGATTTTCAAACCAATTTATTACCTATTTTTATATCATAAAATCCAATAATTATTCCCAAAGTTATCATTTTGGTGGACAACCTATTTTTATTCTCATATTTACATCAAAATATGCCTAACATGATTTTTTTATATTTTTTACAAATTTATTTAGTTTTTTTAAAATTAAATTGCACATAATTGTAATATTAGCCCCTTTTAAGATTTAATTATAATTATATTTACAAAATTGACTCCAGTATTTTTAATTTGATAATTATATATTATTTATCATTTTAGCACGTTTGATTTACTTCTATAAATTATTTTGCTATTTTTTATAAATTAAACAAGGGAAAAGTGGCTATTTAAAAGTTAGCCCTTTTTGCATTTCAATTTTAACCGGAATTGGGCCCCAATCTCAGCCCCAAATTGAACCCAATTTCCTAATCCATCCGACCCAACACCCAATCACCCGAATCGGCCCGTATCCCTTTTAATCTGAGCCGTTGATCATTTTGATCAATGGCCCAGGCTCCCCCTTACCATTTTTAATTCTAAACGACCCCCCAAACCCTCCCCATTCTCTCAAAGATTGCCGTCTCTAATCCCTCATCTCTCTCAAACGCTCTCACCCACCTGAAACCCTAATAGCCACCTACCCCCTCTTCGACCTCAAATCACCGGAATCCATGGCTAATCTAACCATGGACGACCTCTACTCACCACCTACTGCTCCCACACGCATGTTCAGTGAAGATTCGAGGCTAGACCTCAAGGGTATTCATCCAGACCTTGGTTGATTCGAGATTCTTTGGTCGTTTCCGGCCTTGCTCCGACGTCTCTTGGCCTCTTGAGCCTGGATTCGACCTTATCAACTCAGATCCGTTCTCGTGACTTCCAAGCCTTTCTCATCCTTTAGGGTTCTCAGAAGCCCTAGCCTATTCGAGGTTCCTTTTCGTTTATTCTTTTAGATATGTGCTAGATCTATGCTGTTGGTAACATTTTAGAGTTTTTCCCCAAATTTCCTCTTTCAAAACTGTTCAAATCAATTTTAGGGTTTTCTGAAAATGGCTCCTAAAATGTTTTATGATTCTTTTACTCTCCCTTATGTGTGTTTATGCTCGTTGTTTTATTTCCTATTATGTTCGAGGTTGTTCTCTTGTTTCTTACCGAATTTCTACAGAGATTCTTTTACATTCTGTGTTCATATGCTAGCCTAGGTCGTTGACTAACTTTTTTCTATATGTGTTCAGTCTCATACTTTAATTTTGTTTCTAAATTTCCGCTGATCATGTTCTTTCCTACCTTTGTCTTAACGCTCGTGGTTTTCTCTTGTTTCTGTTTGTGGATGTCTGCATATCTCTGTGACCTTTTGTGACATTCTAGAACTTGTATGTCAGGAATCTTGGTTTCTTTTGAGGTTTCTGAATGTTTCTTCTAAGGTTATCTGCTATGTGTTTTTTCTGGTTCTCTTCTCTAAATTGGTTTAACCTCGCATGCCTAATGTTTGTGCGCTCTTTATACACGGTGAATGTCCCTCTAAAATAACCATAGATTCGGGACTAATTTCAGACTTCCTTGTGTAAAGCATGATTGTTTCTGTCCTTATTTTATTTGAAAACTCTTTTTAATCTTCCTATTCCCCTATTTCTGACTTGGTTCAGGGGCAATTTTGAATCCCCGATTCCCTGATATACTACGTACCAATTGATTTACTTTGTCCTTGCCTTATTTACTTGATCGTGTATTTCAAAAATTTCTTTCCTTAATTAAAACCCCTATGTATTTACCCCTTATTTGTATGGTATGCACAATATGCTTACTTGATCTCCTTCCTTAAACAACTCTTGCCCTTTACCATTCAAATTTGAATTCCTCAATTAAAGGGATTTTCTGCTACTGATTGATTATAATTGATACATGGTTATTTTCTTACCTTGTTCCCTGCCTGATTTCAAACTATAAATACTCTCCTTCCTTCTCTTTGAACACACACGAACACAGAATGCAATCTGAGTTCACAAGTCACTCTCACTTAAAAACTCTCTCTTTTACTTGTGCTGATGTGGACTTTATTTACTCTAATTTCTCCAGCACTCTTTTGCTTCTCTACTGGTATGTCTCAGTTAGTTTACATGTTTCCACCACAATGTGTTTACTTCTGCCCACTTCTGTCCAATTCTTTTAGTTGACGTTTGTTTCTAGCGTATTGTAACATACTCCCCATTTCCTTTGTAATTCAGTATTTAAATTATGTATGCATCCTGTTAGTTGCTTGTCATGAATTTGATACTTTATGAATCCCAAACCCTTATAGCCCTTTATATGTGAGTTATGGTTTAGGGCATGACAACACTCTAATATTGTTGTCCATGATTCTGGATTGGATTCTTTGAATCCCAAACTCAATCAGTTCCCATTCCCTTTCCCCCTTTATGTGTTTTTGAGCTTTAGACTTGGGTCTGGTAGTGTCCTAATCACTGTCCAGACCCTGGTCTGACTTTCCAGGGTATGCTCTTAATGTGTTTGACCAAGCAGGTGATCAGGAGTGTGCCAGCCTACTTTGTGGCAAGGTATGACCATAACTTGTCATGGCTCCCTAGTCCCTCTTTCACTTTGCACTTACTCTTAGCTATTAATTTCTTCCCCTCTCTTGCAAGACATGCTTTGGGACCCCCTGAGCTCCCTCTGAACTTGGATTCCTGAGAGCTGGCTCTTCCACACTACACTGTTTCTATTCTAATGGTATCTTGGCCGGGAATCCCAGAGATTCCTTGGAACTTTGAAACACCCAGGATAAAGAGAAGGCTTTGGAAATCTGGATCCTGGAAGTGGTTCAATCGCATATTATTAGACATTAGGATTGAATTAGGCTGCTCGGATCTAGCTGTTAGCCTCTGATGTATTTTTTCTACATTCTGTAATAACTTGTATAAACTCGGGGAGTATAGTAAAGCGATGTGGGAGGGGTCTTTACTTTCTTTCATCAAAAGGGTAGAAATCATGATCTTAGGACTTTATTATTTAACCATCTAGAGATCCTGCCTATAGGACCATTTTAATCACATAGAAAGCATGTCTATAGGACTTAACACTCACTTTCTGCAATTATGCATATAGAAATCCTGCCTATAGGAGTTAATTTTCTGCAAATTTATAGGTGTCATGCCTATAGGATGTGCATACGCATGACATTAGGAAAAATTTAGGTTTAATAAACAAGCATCCGTCCACAAGTTTATTAACAAGTTCGGTAATCAATAACTTGTAGATATCATGTCCATAGGAACTTCTTTTGAATCAAACTCGCTTAGCCTGTTTAACAGTAGTAGCAATTGATTAGCCGTTTCTTATACGCCTAAGTCAATACATGTTTTCCAAAACTTAGTCTCTAATAAAACTTGTTTCAAATCAGTGTATACTTTTCCCTAAAATCTATTTCTTTAACTAGCATATCTTTTTTGAAACTCCTTCTTTCTAATATTCTGCCTAAATGTGTTTTCCAACTCAATTCCTGTCTTTTGAACTCGTCGTTTTAAATCAGTTCCGCAACTCACTCTTTTCTTTAGATAACTCTGTCCCTTCTGGAATTTTCAAAACTTTTCTTTTTTTGTGTTTAACCACAATTAGGAAGTTTGTTTTCCCTTTTGAACTAGTTTCTAAACGTCTGTAGCATACCCTTTTTCTTCAAGACTCTTCTACACGATCATCTTCTAAAATCAGTACTTTCTTAAATCAACTTGCGACTAATTCAGTGCCTTAATCTCTGACAACTGTATCCGAGTTGCCTAATGCAGACTTTTTGTCCAAATATATGTGTTGAACCAGTCCGCTCACTGCTTAATTTTAATCTAAGACCAAATCAGTATTGGTCAAGGCATGCTAAAATATATGATTATTTGATTTCTGGGGTTTATTTGAGCCTTATTTGCTTGTTTATTCTTCCCTTTATTTGATACTTGTTTTGAATGTCGAGTTAGAATTTTATCCTTTAAACTCCACAAAGGCCTCCATCCCTTTCTTTCCTTTTAGGATTAGAAGTCCTAATACCCCGGAACTGATAGGATTGGGACGGGTAGTAGCATGCGATAAGTTAACAATACCATTCCGCACTTTAATACCTTAACAGGGTAGGAAGGTTAGACATGGAGATGATGATTACACGATAACATTACAATTGGGTATCAGTGTTGTGCGAATGATCCACATAATGTATAAACCTAGGACTCCCCTCTCCTTTTATTAGTTTAACAATTTTTTTAGAACTTTAAAAGCTGCTGCACTTTCAACTTCTGTTTCTCACACGATTTTTGGTTTGCTTGCACTAATTGCTTGACTTCTTCCCTCTGCTTGCACATTTCTTTTACAACTAAACTGCTCCCTTTCTGAATTTCAGCACTTCTTTTAACCCTTTTGTGCTTCCTGTTATACTTGTTAGTTTATTCACATTTGCATTTAAAGTTACAATTGTAACATGGCTGAGAACCACACTAGTGGATCTTGAGGGGTGCCTAACACCTTCCCCTCGAGATAATTTCAATCCCTTACCCAAAACTCTGGTCTGCATCTTTAATTCTTCTAAAAGTATCCTAATGCACTATAATCATTAGGTGGCGACTCTTCAATCTCCGAAAACCCAATTCCCAAACGGGATAAGAGTTGTCTTCCCGAATGTCGTGAACCCGATTCCGTGAAGAAAAAGGGGGCGTAGACAACGAGTATTTACTATTTATAAGACAGAGTATAAATTGGAGGAGACTTTGAAGGATCCCGTAGCTAACGGCGGGTTCGTTAGACCTGGTGCATCTTGTATTTACCGATTACAGTAATAGCCCTCACTAGTGGGAAGGTAGAACTAGCATACAGTTACATTTTTCCCTCGATTAGAGACCTACAGTTATATTTGACTCCTTTTACGAAGGGTCCACATAAGTGATACAGATTACATGATCCTTCCTTGGAAACCTCCCAAACATAAAGATTTGATATGATACAGTGCTTACTGAGTTTATTACTGAATTATTAAATTGATTTTTGTTAGAGGAAACACATGATGAGACTGGTTATTCTTACCGTTTTGAAATGACATTTTATTTTTATGATAATTTATGAATTTTATTATACAAGCATGTATTTCTGACTTGTCCCCAATCAAAAACGGTTGTGGTTAAGTGTTATTACTCACTGAGCTAGCGATTCACTCCCGACTATTTTTTTATACAGAGAAAGCAGTTGACGCGAGCGAGGATTTCATTAATTAGAGTACACGAGTTGACCGTTCCTGGTGAGCCCCGCACTTGTTCGCATGGGCGAAGAGTTTATTTATTATTACTCTCTTTTCTTTTGAACTCTTAGAGTCGCTCCATAGTCATTTTTATTATTGTTAGGAGTATTCATTTGTTAAATTGGACTAGTTACTAGTATTGCACTTTTTTTTTGTATTTTTGAGATAGGCTTAGTATTATCTTATTTATAAGGTTGGTAGTGTTGGTGAAAAACTCGTTCGTTAGTTCATGAAGATTGTGGTTGATTTAGATAAATACTGGTTGGTTGTTAATTGTTTATGAGAGAGGAAATTTTTTGGATAGTCCTAAAATAGGGGAAATTCTGTCCGATTTTCTGTAAATTATAGATGGGGCTTACTTGGGAGCACTTTCTCCTAGGTGCCGGTCATGATCCTAAATTGGGTCGTGACAAATTTGGTATCAGAGCTTAGGTTATTCTTGTGACTAATGGAGCACACGTCAGTAGTAGAATCTCAATTATGGTTATGTAGCCGGTCATTCCTATAATCGTGATTCTGCGAGGGCGTGATAGGATGTATCTTGTCTTTCTTTCTTATTCCTCCGTACGTGTGTGGCGATTAGGGTCAAATAACTAAATCTATCATTACTTATCATATTCATGTATGGCTTAGACCAATTACCCTATAATAGAATTTGGCTAGAGGTTCAAACTTCAAAGACGTCAAATTTTGACAATGGACATGCAACCATCTCCAAGCAAAAGAATGCTACATAAGTAGTATACAAGACGAGTGAAAGGTTCATTATGCCATATGAGGTGCTTCCCGCTAAGATGCGTAATAGAGTCCATTTCGAAAATTTATACTAGTCTACCATTATAGTGATAGAGGAGTGCTATCACAAAAAGGTACTGACCTCCATGAAAAAAAATTGAGATCTTTTTGGATAAACATAAGAAAAATGAGCAACAAAATATGGTCTCTAAAGTCCTCATGCACCTAGAAGATTGTAAGGAACAACAAAATATTCCTAATAAAGTTCCTAAAATTGAAACTACTAAGTTTACTATTTCTGATAGTTCAAAGGATCCTTAAAGGTTTTATTAAAATATTTACCACGTTATAAACTATTGGATATTTCATGAAGAGGTCTATGGAACATGCAACTTTTAGACTAGAGAACATGGCGAATACATGAAATACTACTGTACTTTTAGGGATGCCAACAAGAGCAACACAACTACTTTAGGAATAATTTCACTATGTGTTTATGAATCACTTCCTTCTTGATAGTTTGTGACGTGAACTTGCCTGTTAGATCATTTAAGAAATTGATTTAGACAATAGGTATACATATATATAACACCAGACTTTCTCAGCTAGATACGTAAGTAACATCTTAAGCTTAGAGGCTTATTGAAAGGTTGATTAATTGTTAAAACAAGGTAGTAACTGCATATATGAAGACTTAAACCTATTCTGTAGCAATTGCACTTACCAGAAAGATTGAAAATATGGACATGATAGACGTGCAAGAACTCACATAAGAAGATGGAATTAGAATCTCTTTTAGTATGGATTTTAATATGAGTCGAAGATTTAAAAATCAAGAACATTTTGAGATATTAAGTGATCCTTTCGGATTGCCACTTCAGTAAAAATCTATAATAGTTAAACATGTGTTTATAGATTTTAAGATTCAAGATAAGAGAAGAAAGCCATAACTAACCAAGTTGTACTTGATATGGTTGACTCTAACGTACAGATGGATATGGATTAATTATCTTCTTACCATTCTACCCTCGATTATTATGGAAAGACTATTAGGTTTGATGGACTTTAAAGGCTAGTTTTTTCCAAAAAGGGGATTATAGGTTTTAGAGATGAGCAAATCATATATTTTGAAGACTTAACGATTATAGAAGAAAGTTTGTTTGGTTCTCATAGATATGGTAAGGGTCACAAGAGAAGAAACACTTAGTTTGAGGAAAAAAAAAAGCATCATAATGAGAGATTCTCTAATGTATTCCTAAGGATTTACTAGGACTACCTCCAATAGGTAGACTTCGGTATTGAGCTGACACCTGATACGCAAACTATATCATATGGAACCAACAGTATTGAGAGAGCTAATTGAATAATTGAGAGACTTACCGGATACAGATTTTATCATACCGAGTGTTGCACCATGGGGTACACCAATATTGATTGAAAAAAAGGATAAATCTAAAAAAATATGCGCCAACTACAGATAATTAAATAAGATAAAAATACACAACAAATACCCATTGTCTTCTTTAGATAACTTGTTGATAAGTTACAAGGAGCCTCCCACTTTTAAAAGGTTGATCTCCAGTCTAGTTATTAGCAGCTCAAAATAATAAAATACGATATTTCGATATCAATCTCTAGAACTCAGTACATATATTATGAGTTACTTATAATGTCTTTTGAACTGGTAAATTCTCCAGCCGCTTTTATAAGATATAATGAATATGGTGTTCGAGTTGTTTCTAGAAAAAAAGAGTATCTTAGTTTTTATTTAAGATATTTTGATATATTCTCGTAGCTAGGAAGAACACGAGTACCAACATATATATATATATATATATATATATATATATATATATATATATATATATATATATATATATATATATATAT